>CAJUYI010001642.1:0-40875 GCA_910591695.1 Galerucella pusilla
CTGTATTGGATTAATAAAATGTTGAATAGCTTAATAGTAGGTACACACATAACGAGTAGTGGAAGTGAAAACACTACTTTTAAGCTTTAATCATGTCAGTTATTCCACATTTTGTTGAATGTAAAATTTCTAATTGAGTATAGACTGTTCGACTTGATATATAATTGAAAATTGCTAGGAATGTTATTTCAAAAAAACTCTACTTTCGACATTCTGTAGAGTTAGACCAAGTAAACATGGACATTAAGGATCAGTTTTTCGATAAAATACAACATTTCTATCAATTTTTGACTAATTCTACAATCTGTGCGTGAAAACTAAAGCTTAACTACTACTAAACCAAAGCTTTGAAAAATCAATAATCGGCAAAAATATTGCTTATTTGATTTTATGTAGTCAGTATTGGCTTTTTTCACGCAAACGACGTATTAATGTAAAAAAATTATCGACATTAAAATATTTATAATTAATAATGTAATTGTCCAATTATATTATAAATTTAATCTATATATTGTAAAAAAAATGTAAAGAATATTATTATTTGGAATTGAAAAACCAAATTTTTAATTTGGTGCTATCGTATACTGTGATTTGAAAGTACGAAGTGTCCTAGGAAAAGTTAACTAAGTCTCACTCATCAGTCTTTTATACCTAATATTCTCCAACAATGTGTTGGATGACTCCTTCCTATTTTTGGTACTGAGCTCAATGTAAACCATGGGCTCGTAGATATTCAATACAACGAATAAATTGGGCTTGAGTATAAACACTATAAGTGTGTTTCAAAGAGAAAAAATAGCATTCATCAATCCTTTAAAAAATGGTTAACAGACACTGTAAACAACTTGATTAGATTTGATACGATCTATTCCACTGCGACCGTTTTCCTCGCCTCAAACAAAAAACACATTTGCCAGGAGGTCACACTGGCATAGGATATGCTCAGTTGTTTTTGTGGCTTCGTCTCTCATTTCCATTAGTTTTCTGTACCTCTTGAGCTTGCGGTGTCCCCGTTAGCATACCTGCCTAGTCTGTGACAGTTTTGCTACTGTCTGCCTTACATTTTGGCGTAAGTCCTCTTATTAACTATTTCTCTTATCTCTAACCTCGCTAAATTTCTGTACCATCCACTTTCTTGTGAGGTTGGAATTACAACATTCCAATGTCAATTGGGGACACTTTGGAATGGGACAAGCAAGGGTAATGGGACATCAAAAACTGAATAATTTCTTGAAAAGTAGATATTAAGTAGATTTCATATTAAAAGCAAGTAAAGACCAGGGTCGATAATTTTTGAGACCAAAAAAAATTATAGTAGGATGAAACCCATTGGAAGAGGTAGAGAATATAACAAAAACGAAAGGAAAAACAAATTACGGGCGATCTGAGGTCGGGAAGGGGAAGGGGGTGAGTTTTTAAGGGTAAAAAACGGTAAATCTCGATTTCCCGTAAAACTGCAAGTCTTATGAAAAAAAGTTGAATGGCAAAGTTGTAGGTAATAAAAAGAACTACAACCTTTGTATCGACACTTCTTTCACATAACCTCAAAATTTATGTGAAAAATTCGAATAACCGAGTTTTTGGTTTTTTATTTTTATCTTTCGCAAAAAAATTTATTTTTTCACGAAATTTGGTGAAAACTTACCTTTGTATGTCCCAAACATACAGTAATTTTTTGATTTAAAATATTCATTTTTTCACCTTATTTTGACTTAATATCGAAAAAGCACCCTAATTTTCAATCGAAAATTCTCACGTCAAAATATCGGCTTTTTTAAAAAAGTTGCTGAGTTTTTTGTTCGTTTAAATCTCTACTTTCTGATGGTATAAAAAAAATATACATTACTATGGTAAATATTCTCAGAAAATGCAAATAGTGAAAAAAACTCGAATCCGATTTTTTTTTTGAATCATTATGTATAATTTTGAGCTATTTATTAAAATTTACACTTTAATTACTAGAAAAACGTAAGATTTCATGTTATATTGATAAACAAAAAAATTGCTAATTCATAAAACATCAAAAAATTTCTGTATTTTTGGGACATACGAAGGTAAGTGTTCACCAAATTTCGTGAAAAAATAAATTTTTTTGCAAAAGATAAAAATAAAAAACCAAAAACTCGGTTATTCGAATTTTTCACATAAATTTTGAGGTTATGTGAAAAAAGTGTCGATACAAAAGTTGTAGATCTTTTTATTACCTACAACTTTGCCATTTAATTTTTTTCATAAGACTTGCAGTTTTACCGTAAATCGAGATTTACCGCTTTTTACCCTTAAAAACTCACCCCCTCCCCCTTCCCGACCTCAGATCGCCCGTAATTTATTTTTCTTTTCGTTTTTGTTATATTCTCTACCTTTTCCAATGGGTATCATCCTACTATAATTTTTTTTCACTTTTTACCATTTTAAAAATTATCGACCCTGGTCTAGTAGTGTAACAAAACAGATAAACCTTTAGGAAGTCATATTTCATGGGATGACCTGGAATAAAAAAAATTGAGTTGTTGAAACAGGCCTGGCAGCTAATGCTTTTCATCCGAAAAGAAGAAAAAGTTTTGAAATTTTCAAATTCAAATTGTTTATCTTAGCTGTTGTCACCATTGACTGTTGTTTATATGTCAATCGATATTAATTAGCGCGTGGTGAAACATAACTTGCATTTGAAAATTCCTTCAATCCGTTTTGGGTGTTACCTCACATTGGATTGGTTCGTGAAATCAGGCTCACGAAAATTTTGTTGTGAAGTGAATGTACTTCAACAAATGACTGAGCGAACCTCTTTTTGTACGTTTACAAATTGTTTGTTGCTATGATCATACTTCGCCCATAAGACATAATGAAGTGGGTCTTGAAAAAATAATAACACAAACAGATGTACAAAAAGTCGTCACCAATATGCAATAAATTTAGATATTCATGATCTTGACTTTTGTCTAGGACAAATCGTATTTCTTACTATTTTACCCCTCTTAATTTCAAATTTATTTTCCCTTTAAAGTATCACTATTTTTATAAAATTATGAAGTATTTATGTAGAAATAAACGTTTAATAATATTATGTTAAATATAATATAGCATCAATGATATTTATCTTGTATTTGCTTCTGGGTTTTTTTTGTATAGAAAGTAGCACATATTTTATCAATTTTTTTTAGATGTAGTACATGTTTCTTAAGCATCTCAAGACATAATTCTGTAAGGGCACCTTTCGAGTTATTTTAGAAACAATTATTCATATAGATAATGCTTAATATAAATAATAAAATCACAATAATTATCAGAGGCAAGAAGAAGCAGGAGTCCCAAGTCATATTAAAAATTTGAAAGATGATAAGGGCCAAAAATAAAGATATTTATACTTCATATTAATTTTGTATCTTACTCCCTTTGTTGAAGAACTAAAGACCTCCAAATTTAGAAAATAAACTTATTTTTTTATTCATAATTAGTGAACTACTTATTGGAAATGAATCAAAATGGAGAGATTTATTTGTGTGGGAAGCATAATATTTTATTGAGATATTCCAATAGAGCACTTTTTCTTTAAAAATATTTGAAAAAATCAGTAAAGATGGAAAATTCCATCATCAACTATTGAACTTGATTCTTACCTGAGTTCTAAAGGGTAATGCAGATCCGTTCATAACGCCACTAAGTGTTCATTTATGTTGTTTATAAATAGTAAAATTTTGGTCCATTTCCAATAAATCGTTTAATAACTATAAATAAATACAATAGCATTTCCTGAAGAGATTGTGTGTCATGAGACAAAAAAAGGAAAAAAAATAACGAAAATACCTTGGCAACTCTCTAGACTAAAGATTAAGTATGTTCAGCTCATCTTTTGTTGGCGGTTATACACAACGTATCTCAGAAGTAATTACTTAGCTCAAAAGTATCTATCAAAATACATACAATAAGAGTTCAATAAATGATCAGAGTGTAGCATAAAAGGTATGAAATATGTAAAGGAGAGGTAGTCTGAAATTAAAGATATTTAACAGAGTGAAATATGCCAAAGGAAATTAGAATAAATAATTAGTTATATTGAATAAAGTAGTTGTTGAAACTTATGCTATAGCAACGCCATCTACGCACTCTATTGTATGGACATTTTTATACATGAGATACTTGTCTTCACTTCTTGGGAAGAAAATATCTGGTGAGTGAAGAGGGATGTTGAATAGTTCGTAGAAAATAAGAGAGATCAAACACCATTTGCTAAATAGGAAAGTGTTATAAACAAAAATTGTTCCTTTTAAATAAATATTCAATATTCTTTATACAAAATATTTAATAAATGAAAACAAAATTTTAATAAAACAATCACTTACCCACGCATTCTAGCTAATTGGACTTTGCCAAAGCAATTAAGCTAAGTAAAAAAAATATTTAAATAATCTGTGAAATTTTATGAAAACTTTTTTATTTCAACGCCTTTCAAAATTCTATATCTACTCTGTAATATCTAGTTATAAGTTACTCAGGATGCTGCAGAATTTGATATAGGTACATCCTTTCTATAAGAAAATGATATCTAGATCATCAGATTGTATTTTCCTTCAACTTGTGTCTGTTCTATTAATTCAAAATAATTCAAACGGTGCCCAGTAAAGTAAGCAAGTAATACTGTTTAGCTTCTCACTGCATTTATTTTCAAAGTTGAGAATGGTTGATATAACAATGACTTGTTAGTTGATTGACTTGAAAAAAAGCAATTTGTAATATTAATTGTATTGAAATGCCAATGTTATTGGTGAATGTGTAATGTAAAGAAAGTAAATAGACAATTATGGCTGTGTTATATATTATAAAGTATTTCATTGTGCAGAAATATATCATTTAAAATTATATTGTTTTTTTATTGTGTACCTTAATCGAGTTCCAAAATGTATTAGAGGGCGTAGTAACTATTTTCTAAACTGATGACCATCAAAAAAATCTTACCATCAAACATTTGACACATTTTTAAAAGTGGTTATTTCTTGAACCACACATCCGATTTTTATAATTTTTTATGTGGAATGTAGGTTAATTCTTCTGTATCAATGCTTTGTTTGAAATTTTGATGTAGAGTTGAACAGAAAACCAGTGCAGTGCGGCGTAAAATTGTTCATACCTCTTAAAACGTTAATTTTTATTTCTTGAAAAATATCTAATTGTGGCATTTAGAACTAAATATTAAAGAGAATTCCATCATCAATCATTGAACTTAGTCCATACCTGAATTCACAATGGTATTACAATCAGCTTACAAAACGCAGGAGTATGCTATTTATAAACGGTTAAATTTTGAAATATTTCCAATAGGTCATTAAGTATGTAATTATAAATAGAAAATAATTTATTTTTCAAATTAAGAGACCTGTTTTTTGACGAAGGGAATCAGGTAAAAAATTTATATAATTTATATGAAGTTATTTTTAGCACTAATCACCCAAGTTTTTGGAACGCACTGCTGGTACTCCCAGTATAAAAAAGTTTACTCCACATTGTCGATCACATGCCACTAATAAAAAAATAGTAAAAGCGCGCGCCTGATATATTATTTATGAATTTTTGAAAGTATCTGGATGAAGTTTGATAAAAGACCCAAAATACTGCATACAATAAACAAAATAAAATTCAAAACTTAACCGTTTTAATGCACTGAATTGCTGATAGATGATGGCTAAAAAGTTGAAAATTAGTGGAAAAGGTCAAGACGCATATAATATTAGATTAGATTTTACTAGACTTATTTGTTTCAGGAATGATATTTAGTATGTGCGGCCTGATGATGCGCTTGAAATGGTGTGCTTGGGTAGCACTATACTGCTCTTGCATTAGTTTTGCTAGCTCAAGAATTACGGATGATACAAAGCAGGTTAGATATATACTATAGAACATTTTTTTTAGATTTAAGTTGTAATGTTTAATCTCTTTCTAATCGCATCATGCTTGATTTAATAACTGAAAATAAGTTATTTAATAATTGATTTATGACATTGTTTGTAATTGAGAACTTAAATCATAAGTAGACGCATCTTCTTGAAGTAGGTAGGATACTCTTCAACTTTGGTAGGATCCACCATAACTATTCGCATTAATGTAAGTCAAAATTAGGAAGCCCTTCCCATTGCAGATAAACTCTCCTTCTTTCTCTTTAATATTTTTTTTATTGTTAACCTAGGTCAATAATGGACAAATTAAAATATTTGGAGAATTCAGGAATTGTAGTTCAACAAAAACTTGTGCAACATAACTTTGTATACCCAGGAGATTGTCTTTAACATATTTTTTACTTGAAATTATCTATCAATTAAAAATTATTTGAATAAAAATGTCAGCTTAAAATTTGCGCTCAACCAAAAATGACTGAAAACATAACGAGTACGTTCATAATATATCGAAAACTGACAGTGTACTTGTAAGTCAGAAGACGGGGTAAACGCTTCTCGTGGTGCGTTTGTGAATTATTTTTTATTTTTGTCTAAAATTTGGATGGTCGCACCTAATTTTGGTGCTCGGTCAATAATAATAGTCTTCGCCACCTTGGTGTAAGTATAATATACTATTATCAGAAGCATATATACCAATAATGATAGTTCTCATTAATTACTGTCTCAATAAGTCGCACCTGTTAGCTTATTTTGTAGATATATTTTGTAAATTTAATTTTGACTCATACTGTGGGCTTTTCAAACTTCACGTCTAACCTTCCTAAACCATCATTTTCTCCGTTTGAAATAATTTTTGGGGACTTGTATAAAACGGGTAATTATTGGCTATGCATCTTGAAAAAATTTTAACAAAAAATATTTTTTTACAAACATTTTACCAAAGATCATACCTGTTTTTTAAGTATCTGACTGTTATTTCTGCTTCTGGCAGTCTACTTTGTGTTCGCTTTCCACAACTAACAACTATCTCTGTTATGAAATCAAACAATTTTATTTTGTTAAATCTACATTGTATTTAAACATAAAGTGACGCGTAACACAGTAGCTTTATCAAACGCTTTATCATTCGTTTGATAAAGCTACTGTGTTAGCGAAACGCGTCACTTTATGTTTAAATACAATGTAGATTTAACAAAATAAAATTGTTTGATTTCATAACTTACTATGGATCTACATCAAGTAAAAGCCTCATCTATTCAACTATCTCCGTTTTCACTAAATATGAATTTGTATGGTTTATACTTAGTTTTTAACACATATTTTTATATTACAGATACTCAGTTCCTTTATGTTATCTATTTCTGCAATAGTAATGTCCTACTTACAAAATCCACAACCGATGACACCACCA
This sequence comes from Galerucella pusilla, assembly GCA_910591695.1. NCBI lineage: Eukaryota > Metazoa > Arthropoda > Insecta > Coleoptera > Chrysomelidae > Galerucella > Galerucella pusilla. Next base: position 7,300 of record CAJUYI010001642.1, read on the forward strand.
TGGGCGTCTGCAATGAATTAAATTAACATTTGAAAAATATGTAGGATTCATTTTGTTGTGAAACATGCAAGTTTTTGTTTCTGTTCACTAATGCATTTAGAAATAAATTGTGATAACTGTTTTTATGTTTTTTTTTTACCTATCAATATTCTCTATTTCACAGGGTGTAAGTTATATACATCTACCGATTGTAAAAACAATTATACGAGGTACTTAGCTTTCCAGATTTCAATCAAATTGATATCTCGTTCAGAAAATATACTATTTTTATTTGACATTGCGTACAGAAACTTATGAGCTTATTGATTTCTAGCATAACTATTTGTTTGCTGGTTGTTTAATTAAAATCAGGTCAAAGAACAGTTGAAAATTATTCCTAGTTCTCTAATTTTCTCCAAGGGTACGTAATTAATAATGATATTAAGCGGAAGTCAATAATTTTAATAAACCCTACAAAATAAATAGAAACACCCTATGGGCTCAACTAGTATTGTCACAGTACAACATAAGAATTGCCATCATCATAGCCTCCACTTTCATAAAGAGTTCCAAAGTGCTGCTCATTTCCCCAGGAGAGCTTGTCTTTGGATTGCAGTTAATATATCCACTACAAAAGACACTTCTGTCCTTCTTTTGTACTATCGTTCTACAGGATCGTTGGCCTTATCATAGTTGTGTAGACATTGAACCACCTTGGGTCGAATTTCCCAAGATTTTCCCATGTTGCCCTAGTATTAATTTTTCTCAGTAAGTCCTCCAATTCTTCGGATACTTCTAGTTTTTCTCCGAATAGTTGTAGGATACTCAACCTTGTGGGAAATCTCTCCTATTCGTAAAAACAACTTGTAAGTACGGATTAACTAAAAGGTCCTTCCTGAGGCAACGTTTCCACACATGTCGTAATGCTTCTTGTAAGACATTCACAAATGTCTCTGGGAATTTCCCATTGATAACAATCAATATCTCGTGCATAAAGCCTTGCGTCCATATATACATTCAACCTAATGGCGGAAAAGTACAGTACAGTTGAACCCATTACCCTTTCTTACACGCCTTAGAAGTCGATCTTTCGTGGATGGTTTTGACAAAATTATTCCCGCTTATAACAGCTTATCAATCCTTAATAAATAAATGTTATTCCCATTTTGTATTTTAACGAAAAATGTGTGACATGTAAGAAGTAAAAAGAGCACAATTAAAAATATAACTTTATTTTCAAAATATATACATTGTTTGTCACAAAGGAAATATTAAATCCAGGATCACTTTGAGGTAGAGACAATATAAGCAACAACTATTATACAAAAATAGGTTGGTTGCTTTGACTCTCCGTTCTTTGTTACTTGCTACACTCGACTTCCAAAGTTTCTGGAAAAAATGGTAAGCATTTTTTTATGAAAACCTTATTTTATTTTTCTTCTCGTCTGGCCGATGTGTACACATTTGCCAGCTCCACGTAGTCTTATTAACAAGATCAAAAACGAAGTTCTCGGCGAGTCATTTTGTGTTTGGGCGTGGTGTATATACAATTTTTTCCACTATACCGACGATATATTTTTGAAGGTGTTCAGAACACATCATGATATTCTCAAATTAACAATTAATATACCTCAAGAAATTATTTAATATGACATGTTTAATTTTGACGAGGCATGTGCAAGCCCAAAATTACTTGCGGATACCTATTTCCAGCATTGAATTAAAATTATAAATAATGGTGCTAGAGTTTCGGAAATTGAAATTTTCCTCCTTTCCAAGAATTTTTTTTCGAAATTCCTTATATAATTATAGCTTTTGAGCTATTAACAAAAAACCGAATGCTTTTTTTTCATCTTAATTTGTTAATAACAATTTCAATTTATTAAGTGCTAATACATTTTTTCTAGACATCATTTGGAGTCTTCGACTGCAGTGGTGACTACATTTTTGTGGTTGCTTCGACAGCAAACTGGGTAGGTACGTTTACTGGCGTCTCTATGGCACCCCACTGCAGTATATAAAGAGATAACCGCACTGTAGTCTTTGATGACTCGCATCGCCGTTGTGGTTCATAACATGGAAATAACACTTAACGCCCAACTAGAACGAGTTAGGTAACTTTTCTTTTTGGAATCCCTTCAAATCAATTATTAGTTTTTTCAATACATTTTGGTTTAATCAATATATGGTATAATCGATCACAGATAAATATAATTACAAAGCCACATCTCTGTATTTCTGTACATCCTCAGCAGAAGTGTTTGTAGTGTTAGTAAGAGAAGTTTTACTATTCATCTTGTCGATTTTTTTCTTGTATATCAAAAAGTCCGGACCGTCTAAGGGGCCGTAATAAATAGGAACACCATAATCTGCTATTGGTTGAGCGTAGAATCCAGTGCGGTTTTTAATAATGTGACTTCCTTTGTTGATAACGTTCAGGGCGTCGACAGAAGCGCATTTCATTAATTTCGTTGGTTTTGTTGATATTTCGGAAATGTTTGGTATTATGGCGCTGCTAGTTTCCGATATGGGTTGGGTAATCCATGGTTGGTATTGGTGATTTAGTTTTTCACTTAGCACTGTGTGTTCTTCTAGTAAACGAAGATCCATCAAGGACTGGGCTCTTTTGGCTAAAAATGAAAAGGAAACATTTGTTACGAATAAAATGTTTGTTCCATATTGAACAAATTGCAACAACTAAGGCTACCCAATCTAGAAACACTTCCTTTGGGAGTGTTACTTTCAAAATCCATGAGAGTTGAACAAAGTTACAAATATTTTTTTTACCAATGACTGTATCTATTGAAAAAATACTAAAAAAAAGACATGGCACGTTGTTTACTGTCTAAGAGCACGAGCAGTACCCAAGTAACAATGAACGCTGATTTATTGGGCCTGTTCAGATAATAAGCCGATTAGTAGTTGATTGATGGTGTTAAAGACTGATTAAGCTACTATTTTGAATAATGAGCTGAATAAGCACCGAATCAGACAATCTAGATGCCATTATACAGCAGCATCCATAAAGCTGAACTACATACTGAATAAGTGCCTCTTCAGCCAACTTAGTAGATATTGTTCAGCAATATGCTTATGTAGCTGAACTTGGGTTGAATAGGCATTTCTTTAGCTTACTTAATCCGGTGTTGTTCAGCTATTCATTACTAGCTGAAAACAGGCTGAAAAAGCGTTTTTCCGCTCATCAAATATTTCATTGTTCAGCTATTTAAAAATGGCTGAACATGAGCTGGTTAAGCGCTTTTACAGAAATCTGAACAACTGTGGCTCAGCTATCCATAGACAGCTTAGTATGAACTGAATAAAACCTTCTTCCGTAAAGTTAAGAGCCACTGTTCAGCTTTTATTATAATTATATATAACACAGACTGAAGAAGTTCTAGTTCAGCCCATTTTGAAAATATTGTTCAGATATACGTAGTCTGTGAACAAAAAATAGATACTTAAATATATACTACTTCAGCCATTTGATATTCGCTGAAATGAGAATTTATGCATGCAGTCGATTCAGCGATTTTTAGGTTATGTTTTCGATTATGTCACTCAATTTATAAAGCTTGCATTCACCACACACTACACACGGTATCTCTATCTAGCAGGGGTGTAACGAACAGCACATCAAAAAACGATTTCAATTGTTAAAAACATTGTCATCTCTCGAATTATATGTGAGAAGCTTGTAAATACCTACTCTCACCTGATAGACTTCCAATATCAGTATTCGCAAAATTCGGTACAAATATGCTAGCGTTAAATTCGCTCGTTGTATAAAACTGGAAAGCATCGAAAGGTAAACTCATCATCATATCACTGGCCACTTGGTTGCTCCATAGATTTGGGGTTGATCCATACCTAGAAGGAAAAAATTATGATTAATAACAGTTTTTTTTCCAGTTTTCCCACTAAATTGGTAAACATGGTAGAAATCACACTAACTGTATCTTCGAACAAAGTTTTGGTAGAAAGAAAAATAATGAACCGTTACACTATAGATACAAATGTTTTTTTCTGTATTTCACTCAGCAAATTTTCAATACTGTACGATTACGATATTGGCGATATTGGCAACGCCACGTCTCCTGTCGGTTGCGAAAATCACCCGGAAGTATTTTTGATTGTCTACTCTTTTTTCGTCTTCGCCAATAATACATTGGAGCTGATACCGCAGAACGGTTCCGGCCCCCAAAAGGGTGTTTCATTCCCCCTCTTTACTAGTTCATCTGCTATTTCATTTCTTTCTATTCCAGTGTTTTCTGTAATTTACAGTAGGGTTAGTATATTTTAAAAATTACTTACTTATTAAACTGCCCTTGTAGATGTTTAGACTTGAGAAAGACCGTCGTTATTGAATTTTTTATTATCCCTTTCAATTCAATTTAACCTAGAGAATTATCAGTTCTCACAAACTGTTATTTTTAAATCACCAAATGAATACAAATATTGGTATTGTCATAATATCACACTTGTTAAGCGATTGTTTTGCTGTAAATTTATTCTTGTCACATCCAAGTTCATAGAACTGAAATGTACAAAAAGACCAGAGCCGATAAACAATGTTTATTTGGCCCAAAGACATTTTTGGAAACTGACTCTGGGGTCTTGTTTGAACCTACTAGTTACAAACGTCTTCTCCCAAATTTTCAACTGCTAAAATGTATTAGGGGCGTTGCAAACGCAAAAAAATGTGTCGGCAGTTTTCTCAATTTTGGTATCTACCTCAGCCGCAAATGAATATTTTTTCAGGTTATTTTTTAGTTTTACTCATGAGAAAATTTCTCAACAAAAACGTATGTGTTCCGATTTTTTTGGAACATCATAGCTCATTAGAACGATTTTTTAAACGATGTTGATTTGGTGCAAAGACATTTTTAGAAACTGACTAAAAACTAAATTTTCAGATGCTAAGATGTATTAGGGTCGCTGCAAACGCAAAATAACATGTTTCAGAATTTTTTCCACTTTTTGGTCTCTATTTCTGCCGAAAATAATAAGTAACCTATGTAGTAGTTTACCTAACTGGTGCGTAAAGTGATACTTTCCCGCATGCTTTCAATTAGTCGTCATATGTCATACGATGGCATGTTGGCCTATTTCTTACGGTCTTTGACAGAGCCAAATTAGATTAAGTGGGCCTCTCTCTTATGGTATTTGCAGGAGCAAACTAGATTCAAGTTAACCTGTAGGCTGAAATTATTTTATCAAATGATCTATTTTACGGATAAATTGTCAACGAAAAGTGCTACTGATGGAAAAATACCTATATAATAAAACAAAACTTCATGCTAAAATACTTTTTCTCAGTGTGATTCGAGTAAAGCATTTATTATGATTCATAGTATATGCCAAAGTTGGCTGTCACCTTCAAGGTCAACATCAGAGGATTTTCACCGGGCTTCACTTCTTGTTGTAGTGTGTATTCTTTGACATAATTTTTATTGAAGAATAACATAACCTAAATCACAGAATATTATTCTGCTGCAAAAACTCTAGTATTCTAGCGATTTTCAAGTGACTGTTTTTGATGAAAAATTTGTGTAAGATCGAAAAATTGTGTTGCATAACCTGGAAAGCCTGAAGATTATGCCTGACGATGACGCATGTCGATTAGGCGAGTTCAATGTTTTTTTCTACACAAAAAGTGCTATTGAGCTACAGAAAATTCACACTGGTAAAAAGTAACGTACTCAATACCCAGATAAAGTGAATCTTTGAGCGAGAATAATAGATAATAGATACTTTTTCGAAGAAGCTTTAACAGGTCCTAGTTATTTAGAAATTCTGCAAAACTTTTTGCTTTCGGGCCCATATACGTCATAAGGGGGGGGTTTGGAGGTTCAAACCCTCCCCACAGAAAATACAATAAAGGTACAATAATTTTTTATTAGCATACTGCCGCAATATGAGTTTTCTCGGTATGTGGCAATAGAAATAGATTCCTCAACAATTGTGAATAATTTAGCTGAAGAGGTTAAATTTTTTTTGAGATTGATTCTCTGTTTTAATAAAAGCTTCAATTTTCAATCATCTATCACTATTCAAAATAGGTGCTCCCAAGTTAATATACAGGTAACATCTTGGCTGGTATGGTAATGCGGCGAAGGACTTAGAAGACTGGCGACTCGGAACAGGGTAACACTGGAGTGGGTCCCAGGTCACAAAGGAATCGCTAGCAATGAAAAAGCTGACGTACTTGCAAGAGCAGGATCGTCAACACTGATGAACGGACTCGAACCATTGTGGGCATCCTCAGATGCTCCACTAGGTCTTGTTTAAAAGGGTGGGTAAAAGAACAATCCATAAAACTCTGGAAGAATACGCCCAGGCAAACACATGGGAAGAAATTTATAAAAGAACCATCAGAAAAAGTAGCAAAAGAACTGCTCTCAATGAGCAGGAACAAACTAAGCACCATAACGGGGCTTCTTACAGGACACTTCCCACAAAGGAGCACCTGAACAAAATAGGGCTGTATAACGGAGACCTCACGTGCAGGAGATGCAAAAAGGACACTGAAACAGCTCTGCACATATTATGCAACTGTGAGACGCTGGACCACAGGAGGCAAAACTAAATGGAAGACCCCAAATGACTCCAGAAAACTTCTACAACCAACCAGTAAAGAACCTGTATGAGCTGGGAAAAGGGCAAGGAACGGATTGGCTGAATAGGCTGTTTAGAATGTTAGGAGAATCCACAATAAGCCCAAGAGGCTGAGGTGGTGCCGGCGAAGGGACGGCTCCTTTAAAAAATATATATACATGGTTATAACCATTTCAGCAGAAGGGGGCAAAACGAAAAACGATGTTTAAAAATACTTTCAGATGTAGCCAAGTCAAACAAATAATAAAAAAAAAACTCAACATTATTTCTTGAACTTGAAAAATTGCTTTAGGTCGGAGCACTCGATTTTTTTTGCCTTAAGCGACGCCTTCAATAAAGCTTTTCCCTTCTAAACCTATCAGATTAAAAAAAACCAAAACCCTCCCCATGTCCATAAATTTCGCGCACTCAGTAGAACTCGTATCGACACTGCGAACTATTCAATTGAAGACACTCTGTTAAACTAGCTAGCCCACCCGGTGGGCACTAGAGGCAAACCGGCAGGGCAAGGGATGCGCGACGACAGAGGGGACGATTTTAGGTTCCAGCGAGAGTAAGCAGACTTATTGAAATTTATGGACGGTGCCCATGTGAAAGCTATTATAGCTACGGGACTGCTTTCGGCTGTTTCCAAACAGAAATGATTTGAGGCTGCAGCAGGTTGGTGCACCACTGCAATACGCTGTCTAGGTAAGAAACTACTTTTGGACAACGTATTTCCAAATCGGAGGATAGGTAGAAGATCCCGGAATTAACTCATCTCGATTTCTTTTCATGGGGATACTTGAAAAGTAGATTGTACATAAATAGATAACAAGCTATGGATTCAAAGAATGGATATGCATTGAAATTGCAAAAACAAGTCTGGAATTTATAAAGAACGTTCGAAAAGAGTTCACTATATTATTTGTCTTTCGCATTGTATTTTAACAGATGGTGAAGAGTTTGAGCACTTAGTTTAAATTTGGTTGTACCCAATTGCAGCATTATAAATTTGATATTTAATATTCTTGAAAAATTAAAAAATTAATCACTTAAATATGGTTGAATAGATATTTAAGAGACCTTTCACTTTTGGTATTGAAAGAAAATCTTCTCTATTTTATAATTTTATTCATGGCGTTATCAATATCACATAGATAACGTCAAAACTTAAAAATTGATCTGACCAAGCTCCCATTTGAAAATCAAGCTTCAGGATTTTTCTCTAAAATCATTGGTTTACGAATTGATGAATTTATTCCTTTGCTTTGGAGCATACTGTATTTAGAAACAACTATTTTATCTTATTTCAAGCTATCTTACCTTGGAGTATTCGTAAAATGTTCCACAGACGTATCGTATCCGTTATTTTGATAAAATTGACTATTTAGCGGTGGTAAATTCTCCCCTGGTACTGATATGGCCACCATATTCAAGTCTCTAATTCTCTTATGTACTAATTCCTCTTCCTTCCACATCGTGTGTAAAGAATGGATTAGGATGATTTCTATCACATTTATTATTATTCTAATGAGCCAGCAAGCTAACTCCGTTATACCATAAAGACTTTCTATTCTCTGAAATACATAAAATAATAATTGGATGTATTATGTAAAAATTGTAGATATAATTATTTCAATTATTTTGTGATGAGGTGGGCTCTTATGTAATTCAAACCAAGTTGTTTATTGATGGAAATTTGTTTGTGAACTAATATCCTACGGGATTCATGATAATGTCCTTTTTCTGATACAGCTAATCCTTTTTGGTTTGTTTGTTTTATTTTCTACATTTCAGTACCGCTTCTTAAAAAAACCGTTCCTAGATCGTGCACTTTATTCCAAGTATTAAACTATGAGATCAGTTATTTCTTCACGATCATTTTCATCAACTTTTTCACAGTCTTAAAATTATAACTCTTTATAACGGTGGAAATCGAAATATTAACAAAGATTATGATTCAACTTTCAATTGAAACAAACCAAAAATGAATATACCACAAGGAATATCCAGAGCATGTGAAAAATCCTGACGTCCCAAATACCAGAAAATAGTAGCTCCAGCCAACAAAAATTGAAAGATCCCGTTTGTGATATATGAACATGACACGGGAAACATGATTCAAGTCACATTTTTGACTTTTTTGAGAAAATGAATTCAAAACTTTGAAGCTTATAGCATCAGAAATAATAAAACACACACAAAAAATCGCAGTTTGTTGGAGCACGTTCTTCGAATTTATGAACTCTCTCAACTCTCTCAGCTTTTGTGGAACAGTTTATTTGAATAAATATAGTTGTTTCAAACTAATCTTACCCAGTATTGAATGCTCATGTATATAACCAAGCCGGCTTCTGGGAAAGTTAAAAGCGTTACCGATAGCATCCAGCCTATCAGACAAACAGGATTTTTCTGAAATAAAAATATAACAGTATTATTATCGATGGATTCATAAGATATTGAGCAGATTTATACAAAGTCTACATAAGAAAAAATTTAAGTTAATGGTATTTCATCAATACCAAGGACGAAAAACTGTCTATTAATCGAGTCTGCAAAATGATAGTCGAGCGTAATCAGTTGGACTTGAGTCGGAAATTAAGTGGAGGGGATGGAGAAATATTTTATTTTATTTATTTTACATAACCTAATTTTCTTTTGCTACAAGTTATCAATTGACTAAATGAAAGAGAAATAATTATGGATACAACAACATTATTAGATGCTGATACGAATTTATATGCTTTATGTCTCTTATTCACGCATGCGTCGGCAGATCGCGCGTTTCAATTGAGTAGTTCGTTCCATAGATAACATCGTTCTTTTTGGTGCTTAATCACATCACTTTATCTCAGATCACTTCAACTGAAGTGAGCTGAGATCTCAGTCAAAAAGAACACACCTATTAATAAACAGTTATTCGCCGAGATGCATATTCAATTTTTTTGTCGATCCCTGCAAAAAATTACTTATTTCCGAATGAAAAAACGACTATTGTCGAAGGCAAGAGTTTTTTGTCAATAGACACTTGTCTTCCGCTGTGCAAATGATCAGTTTCATCTATTAATATTAATTTTTTATTATTATGAACTAAAGTAACGATATAAAATGGAAAATATTTCCACCAGAGACTTTTTGGAACGAAAGTATATGTACCTAGTATAAACTACTTTCCTAGATTTGTGAGAAGATTACGCTCGAGCTTACGATGCAGCTTGCAAGCATAGCTTGAAGCTCGTGAAATGCAACAGTTTTTCGTCCATAACTTTTTTAGATTTAATTGTACAAAAAAATTGTAGGCATCAAAATTGTAGGGAATGTTATCCCTATAAGATGACGTAGAGGAAAGTCACCAAATATACAATAGTATCCTAATATGGAATGCCTTCATTTCTCTAAGACTATAAGTATGAAACGCAACACTCGACCATCTTCTGTTTCATTCGGTCTACTAACTATCGCACCCACACCATCGAGTCAGTTGCGCGAATGCTTCACATGTGGCAGGCGTGTTTTCTTTTGTTGTCGTGCAGAAAATGTTAAAGGTAAGTAATAAACGAGTATTACCAGCTGTTATGTTTGTTAATGTAAGTGTTATACTATTGAGTATATCGGTATTATGTTTATTTCACCATTTTGTGATCTTTTGTCATTGAAATATAGTGACTTTAAAAAATATTCAGAAGAGTTTGAACTAGTATAAAAATCCAAATATGGACAGTCGTCGGTGTCTAATTATGGAATATTAAATTAAATGCTTGATGTGTGGGCTCTGGGCACATTTATGATTGTGCTGGTCCAGAGTTTGAACAATTTAACGAGTCGATTAGAAACTCAATATTTTTAATATCTTTGTCTCAGTGGCTATTGAACTTTGAGCACTGTTTTCTCCGCATAGAGTACGATAAGATCACACATCAAAAGTGTGCTATGAGAACTTCATAGCAGCCACTCAGGAGGACATTTGGTACTAAAGGACCACTTGCACGAGTTCGGGAAAGATATTGTTGGGTCAACTGCCAACGGAACGTGAAAGATTGATACAAGAAATGTGATATGTGCAATAGTAGAAAAGGTCCTGAACAAGAAGCAAAGGAAAAATGGCACGGTATCTTTCCAGAGAACCCTTTGAAAGACTTGCTATCGATATTCCCCACTTCATTTGACAGGAACAGGAAACAGATACGTGATGATTGTTATGGATTATTTTTCCAAATGGACCGAAATAGCACTTCTTCATAACCAAGAAGAGACTACAGTGGCAGAGGATTTTGTAGTCAACGTAATTGAAAGACACGGAGTCCTCCTATAATTGCATTCTGATCGATGACGAAATTTTGAATTCGAATTATAGCAGGAGTGGCTGAAGACATAAGACGTTAAGAAAACATGCACTACGCATCTCCACCCACAGTCCGATGAAATAGTAGAGAGACATCATAGAAATATTTGCCAATATCTTTCATCGCTCGTCTCTGAAAATCACCGCGATTTTAAACTAAGTCGATCTTAAGTCAACTCAATCGGGAATATTAGTTGCTCCTTAACTAGTTCAAGGAATACTTAGAGAGTAATGAAGCACTGAAACAAATTTACTGTAAATTCCCATCTTTTATATTGTGAAAGAAATTAAATTGTAGTTCAAACACTCTTACTCTCGACATTTTTATTATAAATATGTTAGTAGTGAAAAGAAATTGCATACCTTCATTTCTCTGCTCTTTTATGTAAAATTGGGTAACGTACCATATACCTACGCGTAATTGAACAATTATGTGGTGTTTAACATCAGACTCGACTACTAACGACCATTGTTTTCTTTATTTGGAAAATTATTTTTGCGCAATTATGGAGGTAGAAAACGTAACAGTTGCTGCTTAATGTATACATATTGTATTTTGTTATTGTCAATTATAGCCTCTCACTCAAGGTAATAACTCTACATTGTTCTTTGGCTGTTTTATTCTCTTTAAGGCGATTTGGAAATATAGTCAGTAGAAATGCTTGATTGAAATGAAAGCCCTTATATATGGTTATAATAGTTCTCTTTAAGGCGATTTGAAAATATAGTCAGTAGAAATGCTTGATTGAAATGAAAGCACTTATGGTTATAATAGTTTTCAGTAGATGCTTAAATCTCAAAACAAATATTTTATTTGGAAAGTTTACTGATAATTTTTCACTTTGTGCAGCTTTGTTTTGAATATACATGTCACAAAGCTGAATAAAAAGTTCAACAAATATTAGGGTAATTAGAACACGCGTTTGACCTTGGGGCGAGTGACGTCATAAGGTCTGGAGTTATGTTGGCAGTATTTGTCAGAATGGCTGGCCAAATGCTGCTACGGCTACGGCCGAGGCCAAAATATCCAACGAAGAAGCAAATGTTCCTCGTTTTGGTCAACTTCTTTTGAGCTTTTGCTTTTTCGAACCATGATTTTCGTCTGTTTTCGTCTCGAGGAACGTGAATGAATATTTTGCTTGGGCAATTTATATTGTTATTTTAACAAAAACAAATAATTCAAAATGAAAGAGAATATCAATATATCAATTTCGAGGTTACATGAGATGTCAAAATTAAAAACCAGGGAAGCAAACTTTACAAATTCTATGAAAATAACGGTCTGTCGTTTTCAAGGTCGTAGGCTTTTTGACGTCACGAAGGATGGAGTGACGTCACGTTGAAACCGCGCGCTGCTTTCCGTACTTTTGTTATTTTTTTTAGGATAGAAATCAAGCTCAAAAAAAAATTAAAAAATAAGTAGACATTTCTTCGTAAAATACTTTGATTTAAACCAATAAAAAAAGTTATTGAAAGGGCCCATTGTAGTACAAGGGGCAGCCGAATATTACAATGACCGAGTCTGACATTCATATTCAACCCGACTTTTGTACACTATTTTTCCTGTGTATGTATTATATCTAATTTTCGTATATGGTCGTAGGAAAAATAGTATTCTAAATATTCCTTTATTAATTTTTTTTGTAGGTCTCCATTTTTAAATATCGCTTTTTTGTACAGTCTCTGTTTTATCATGTCGCTCATTTGTATATCGCTATTTTATTAGGTATGTGTTGCATTAAAAAAAATTACTTTGCTCTCAGCTTCTGAACTTCACCATCACTAACCAATCAACCTATAAGGAGTCTACACCTATTAAATCTATACATCTACATATAAGTACATATAAAATGCTTTGTCTTGAATGACTGACTGACAGATCTACGCACAGCCTAAACCGACGAGAGCTTATTCACCCGACTCTTCTCCAACGAAGTCAAATTTAGTAGTAACATAACACTCCCTACCACGTCAAATTTAGTAGTTGAGGTGCGCATGCGTCCAAGCAGCATTTAACTTTCTCTTCGATGTGACTGAATGTAAGCAGATTAGCCCAGTTGGTAGGATACTGAGTTTACAACCCAGAGGTCCTAGGTAAGCCTGGTTTGGACCTGGGATTTTTTTTAAGTTTTTTATTTCTTATTTTCTGATATTTTTATACATAGTTACACTTTAATCAACCGGGTTTGTGCCTGGGTTTTCTTGTTTTTTTTTTAGATCTCTATTTCTTGTTTTTTGATATTTACATATTTACTTCAACATTGTCCTGAATCTTTGAGGCTGTGTTCTTTGTATGACGTAGGCATCCGATAAGAAAGGAGAAAGGATGTATGAGACAACGTGATTCCTTGGTCAAATCTACTTCAAACATTGCATAAATTTTTTTTAACGAAGACGTGCTTCGTATTTTATTGAAATTGGAATGAAAAAAGGGGTGGAAAGTTATTTTGGGGTGATTAGCAGTTGATATTAATACTACTTAATGCTTTTGATCTAAGCTTCATTTTATTTTCCAAAACCGTTGAATTCACTTAAAAGCTTGGTGCAATGCAACACTGACATTCATAAAAACATAATTAAAAAAACTCATTGAAACACCATTTTCGACTTCTAGGCAGATGAAGTAAGTGTATTATAAACTAAATTGCAATAATTACCGCAACTTATAATATTGTGTAGGCAATAATGTTGTAATCCGCCTTTCTTACATCTAAAAATAGTTTTTTTACAACCTATGTTTGATGTTTAAGACTAAATAAATGTTGAAATAAAAATTAGTTATTATAAAACATCATTTGGAAGGTGTTATTGGAGAAAACTTGATTTCTACTCTAAGTACGTGTAGTAAAAATTATTCTAACAGAAATTGTGTGATATATAGTCAGTCGCAAATAAAAAAAGTTTCACTAGCTCTTTATCAATTACATTGCAGATGATGTATGTTCTTCAACTTTCGAACAAGATCCTATATGTATAAATAATGAGGTATTTTTATTTTTTGATAACATCGCTACCGGCTTAATTCTTCTCGGTGATTGATTCTTTGAAACTGTAATGTAGAAATTGTTAATTAGTAATACATATTATTATTTTTGTCTGCATCCTTTCTGTTTGTATGGGAACTATATATAATGAGTGTCCCGAAAAGATTGTTCAAAAATTATACCATATATTTTATGGACCAAAATAGGTTGATTGAACCTCATACAAAGGTGCATACAAAACACTTACAGGGTGATTTCTTTTAAAATTGAAATTAGTTTTCCAATATTGCTCTGATACGGTGTAACGTACATTTATAGGAATTTATATGAGACACTAGTATACGACGCTGTGAGAAGCCCGACTGCCTCAATGGAAGCATATGAAGGCGGAAGCGAGAATTGAGAATGAAGATAATAGCAAAGTAATATATTCCAATAAGTCCGGCCACTCTCTCGACGATGCGAGAATCCTCCTCCTGCCGACACCCACCGTCTCACCGGCAAAACCCACATCTGATGTGGGATTTATTGATTTTTCAGTTCTGTTTGATTACACGGTGGTGTAGCAGAGCGTTGTATCGGGTGCGCCCAAGAAAGTGATCTTGAATTTTAATTTGTGCGAACGTTATCCGCTGTGTTTTTGATTGTGTGCGATGCCTTCTTATGGAAAATATTGTTGCGTAGATTCGTGTAGAAACAATACTGCAATTCATAAACAATTATAAGATTGAGTTAACTGTATAAACCCTCACTTCGTGGAATCTACTCATCATATGGTTTTAAATGAAACTAACTTCTGTCATTCTGACGATGATATTTATATCGAAACAATTGTCAATAATTTACTTGCAATTTACACATTTTTACAAATATATTGTGGAGTCATTTAGAAACAGTTAGTTTCATTTAAAACCATAAAATTATAAGATTTATTGAAAAAGGGAGGATCATTGTTTACGACGGCCAAGAAAAAAAATGGTCAGCCAATATTGGACATAAAAAGGAAATACTATCAGGATTTGTCCACAGAAAAAGGAAATGCCCTGGTTTATGTGGGTGGATATTTTTTGCAAAAGTGTTTTGTTAAACACAAATGCGATATTTGCCTGAACTTTTGCAATAAGGAAGGTTGTGACCAATCCACATCATTCTGCGAAAAAAAAGTCTATGAAGGTAGTAAGCAGGGACGGTTTGGAGGATTGACAGTTCCTCCAAAAATTTTCAGTGAATATCTGATTTCTTTAGAAAATATATTCACTGAAAATTTCAATGATTCATGTGTGCAGGATGATGTAGGAATAGGAATGAACTTGAAGATCAAGTTGTCTACTATCGCATTTTCGTATCCTTGCCCAAACTTCCCATGTGAATACCTGCTGTCCTTATATACAAGAGTGCGAATCTATTATACACTGAAATTTGCAAATTCCTCACTAAGGACCTTTAGAAAGAATAAAGAACATTCTAAATTGAAAATCCTGAAAAATTTATAACTATTCAAGTATTTATTAATTTTTAAGAATGTACATAATACTTATTCGTTTTCCGACGAACAAAGGAGTGACCGGACTTATTGGAATATATAGACTTTGATAATAGTTATTTACGTAATTAGTGGGATATGGACATTTGGACATTATTAACGCAAGCATGTAAAGTCTGCACGACGAGGCCGTAGGCCGAGTCGTGTAATCACATAAGTGTGTTAATAATTCCTATTACACGTGTTACGTCCAATATTTTATCTACAACTGTTTATTAGTATTATTTACAGTACCTATATAATAAAATTAAGAAAAAAATTCAATCCAACGTATTTTTAATAATATCGACTGCAAACATAAGGTACTGTGTATCATATTCTATAGCAACAAAGACAAACAAAGCTGTGAAAAAAAAATAAATTAGTGATGTCATCAAATTGTCAAAGTTGAATGAACAAAAATCTATAAAAATGAGTTTAAGAGAAGGCAATCTCCTTTCGGAAATTGAAAATGCAGCTTCCAGTGTTATTTTAAATATTTAATTCTGGTATTTATATTTTTCTAGATTCTTATTATCGCACTAGGGCGGTAATATACGTCATTATGACATTCAAAATAGTTTCAAATCGTACCTGTTATAGGACAGTTGTAGATAAACAATTATTCAAAAACTATTTGTCCCCCGAAACACTAATTTATATAAGCGACAACAATGCATTTTTACGTGATATGTTTGCACATACCTAATATGTACCTATTATAATCTAAGAAAAAAGTCCATTTACTCATAATTTTGGGTTTTGAGGTTTTGAATGTTTTATATAATTCACTTTGAAGTGTCTAAATACGAAATATACAAGTTACTTCGTTCCAGCCCCCGAAAGAGGTTGAAAAAATAAATAGGTAGGGTGTTTTTTTTTAATTTCACAAAAACCGTTGAGGTACAGGAGAAAGTTTGAAAAAGAAATTGTAGATCTTCAAATTTCACACAATGGCCCAATTTATGAAAAAAAAAACAAAAAAAAGGGGATTGAGTAGGTAGTTTTGAATTTATATTAAAAATTTCAAATTGTTATAACTAATATTGTTATATTTTTTTCTCAAAGATGGAATTTCACGGTGGATGATTTATTACAAAAAAAAATACCTCTCAACTTTTTGCCATCCTAATGTGATTTAGGGAAAATATGTTGAGGAACATTTTGGTGTAAAATTTAAAGCTTAACAATTTTTGTTTGAAACTTTTTGTACCTACCTAACGTAATTTGGGAAACCATAGGTATTTATTTATTATTTTCAATTCTTTTTCGGAGGATTATAACGTAGTCACATGTTTGTTTACTTTGTGGAAACTTCAAAGTGAATTATGTAATAAATCATCTCCACCCAAAATAATTTTTCCATCGACCTATTTCTTCCACTATATAGGGGAGAAATCGTGTGACAAGGGGGTCGTAGGCGTCTGAGAAAACGTGACGTTCGCAGCACTGCAAAGTATTTTGTAAATGATTCTTTCTATTTTTTTTATTATGATGGAAAGTTAATCGTCATATGAATAAATATTCAACACATATTATGCTTCCATCATAAGAGCATAAAACTTTGTTAGATTTGTAAACTGTCATATATCATGTACAGGGGGAAGTCTACATTCGTGACGCAATATTGATTTGACGAGAAGAAGTAGATCGATAAAAGAAAAGTTGCGGGACGTATTTCATGAATGGTCCCCAAGCATAGAAGAAATCCAAAATCCAAATACAATTTTTCATTTCAATATGAGCAATCTTGAAGCTATTTGAGATAATAAATAAAAATTGTTCATTTCTCTTTTCATCTTTTTAACTACTGAGCCCAAAATTTAAGAATATTTACAAAAAAAAGTGCTTTTCTTATATTTCACAGAGCAATCAAAATTTAAAAAACAATATATATGATATTTATCCCCTATTAGATTAAAGAAACTATAAAAAGTCAATGGTTTCAAATTAACATGGCCAAATTTTAAAAACACATGTTAGATAACATCCCACCGAACCTTTCCACGTGATCTCAACTCATTTTGTTCGGTTTTTCTGTCCAAGTTGAAATTAATAAAGATACACGTGCAAGCTAAATTCACCTTAAAATTGTTTCCATGATCAATAACGTGTCTTAAACGTGATTGTACCCATGTCGTTTATAATAACGATATTCAATACAACGTTTTGCGTCGTTTAAAAATGTTCAAAACATTTGTAATACAATTAATTAAACGCTTTTATCGGTTGGAAAACAAAGTAGAACATAAATAATTTATTGGTTATTAGCATGAAATTAATATTACCCAATATTAACGAGTTCCTACACTTTCGATTCCCACAGATTCCGATTCGAAAACATTGTCACAAATTACATAGTACTTTTTAACTATTCAGAGACGGGTTCAAGTATTTAACGCCTTCCAATATGTAAGCTGTATAATTATTGTTACAATGTACGACCTTCGTTAATTTACATTTGCGTAAACTTTCTGAGTAACCGGAATTAAAATTTTCAACCTATCGTTAGAATCGAAATGGATCACCAGCCTTGCTCATCTTGCAAAACTTTGTGTGATGCGTTGGATGATAATTATTTCACTCTTTTAATTAACTTGGTATAATTTGATTGAAATTCCCAAAAACGCTGTTTTAAGGTGTGGAAAGCATGGAGGGACATAGTGAATGCTCTGCTGTTTCATCATATTTCAAACAAAGACGACACGTCGGGTTTTCCGACAGTCCAGGTCTCACTATATGAGGATACAGTCGACAGTGGCCTCTTAGACAACGTACATCATACCTGCTATAGTGCAGCACTAGTTTGGACACATTTAAATAAACAAATAGCGGAGAATTTCGCCAAAAGTCTGAAACTCTTCTAGCTGCCCAGGTATTGAGTATTTGGTAGAACTTAATGAGATGTCAATTGCAGGTAATGGTTCAATGAAAGGTAATCTGCATTTTCATTGCCATCTAGACCATAGGTTCCCAACCTTTTTTTGTCTACTGCCCACTTTATGGATAAATTATTTTTTAACGACCCCTTTTTAAACATACTTAAAAACCGCTGAGTACTTATAACTGATTATTGAAACGCAACTTTATAGTATTTGGACAGAGTATCTTTTATTGAAAATGAAACAAACATAATCAATTCTTATATAAAAACTAATGTGAAGGTTGAATCTGATGCTGTTCAATAAGTTTGTTAATATCAGGTTCCAATTTACTCAAAAACAGCCGCAAGTCGCCACTTTCGGTAACACGCATACGATTTCTCTTTTTAGTAAGCAGCGTTACCACAGCACCAAATCCACGTTCACACAAATATGACGATGGGAATGCTATCAAAAATCGTTGAACAATTGACCACAATCCAGGGTACAATTGCGGGATCGGTTTTTGTAGCTAAAATTCTTGATATCCATTTTTGAACTTGATTTTTATTCCTTCGTTTTTTGTCAATTCTATAAGTTCTTCTTCCAGCTGAGGTGACATTGCTGTGTTGACATTTGAAAACGGATCCAACACCCAGTCTGATTTTTTCGAGATGTTCGATGTTTAGAAGAGTTAATGAGTAGAATGTATGTTTTTGTTTCTTTTTTTATATATTTTATCACATAATTTATGTTTTTAAGTTTTTATATTTCACCAGAAACATTTTATTATTAATAAAATGAATTTTAAAAAATTCGTGCATAATATTTTCTTATTAGGGCCCTTGTTTTAAATTATTCTGTGTGTAACATAATTTTCTGAAAAATCCGATAATTTTGTCAACGCCGCTCGATAATTTCTTACCTCACGTCTGGCAGCACTAAGCAGCACGCACCAACAGGAATAAGACAAACGTGCATAAACTCGTTTATCTCATTCGACGCCCAATCGTACTCGACAAGCAAGAACAAGTATTATAGAACCAGCCGATTGATACAGGAATGTACAAATCGGATTATTTAACAAAAACTTGTTAAAACATGATTGCCCGCGGTCTATTATATCGAACCGAGTTTTAGCTATATCTTAATTAATATTAGTTGATGTTCACAAGATGTAGTCGAGAGTCGAGAGCTCAGTCGGTGTCTAAGAGTCTTCCTAGCTAGGTAGATGAAATTATAAATCGACCCCAAAGCCCTACACAACGCCCCCTTTTTTTTCTGGGTCTCTTACCGCCCCCCTTTAGGCCTGCAGCGCCTACAAGGGGGCGTTATCGCCCACGTTGGGAAAGACTTCTAGACCAAAGTTTGTTAAGGCTTCCTATTGAGGATATTATTTTTTGGTAGGTTAATACCAATTTAGACGTTACACAGTAAGAGTTAAATGCTTTTGAAGCCAGTTGACTTGTTAAGAGGATTTTAATTGTTTTAGGTGTGATATTAGTTCCACACATAAATCAATCGCATGAAGCTCCACCTGGATTGCAGTGACGTAGGATCCTGAGGAGCTTGATATTTCTGTCGTAGATCAGCGACTCGGAGCACGAGAGATTTTTTATTTATCCGCGTACCAAATGTATCTGATCGTAGTAGTCGCTACCTACGGAAAACCAAGTAATCTATATTCCAAGTATAAGGCATGTCGGGGTTTACTGCTAGAATATTGAGACTTCCAGTATCCAGCAGCAATCTGTTACACTCCGTATAAGCTTGTTTTTTTGCTTTAGCATTTGGAAATATGCGCTTTTCTATTTCCTTGATTGCTGACGGTGTGGTGCTAAGGGCGCCAATAATTGGCAGAGAAGTCTGTCTATGTATACAACAGAGCATTGTTTGAGTCGTTTACTGTACAACTTTTGTCCACCATAGGTTATCATTGGTCTAGCAATCATCACATATACCCAATAGATTAGTTAGAACCGAAGCCACAAATTTTTTAACAATTCCTACATGTCCACAAGGATAGTCTGGCCCTTTGAATAGTTTTTTCCAAGTGAGCGTGTAAGTTTTTCATCCGGGATAGAGTCCGAATGATTTTTACTCCCTTATTACACTATTGTAAGAGATTGGAAGAAGTTCCTATCCTTTTGCAAGAGTAAAGAGACATCTATTGCCTTTGACCTAACTGTCAACATTGTCCAACGTTTTTTGGAATATATAAAAGACTGACTACAGTAGGTGGGATAGTACCTACCTCCCCTTGTGGCAGACGCTGAAAGCTTTAAACCTAATTGCCTTATCCTGAAGAGATGTAGTTCATTTTGGGGTTAGTAAAAAAAGGATAATGAGCAACGCTTTTTATCCCGCTCGAGGACTTTAACTATGTCCGGGCTTTGGATGTGTAATTTTTCCTCTTCATATTCTCTGAACTTATGAAGTAGGTATTGAATAAATTCATTTTTAGCTAAGCAAACAGTTTTGATGAGAAATCCTGACACCGGTGGATTTTTAATTATTTGAGTTAACTATTGTCTTACTGTACTAAATATACAGGGTAATCCGGCTAACATCATCGATGTAATTTTGAACTAAAGCAGTCTGAATATCACACTTATACCTATCCGGCAATCAATAATTTTGTAGATACAATGTATACATTCAATGATTCAGTGAAATACATAAAAATGGGTTCTGATTTTTCACTCAAACTTACCGTAGCTAAACCGTGGATAAGTAAAGCTGCAAATAAAGCCATTGCAAAATATCCTGCGCTTAATAGTACGGCTGCAGGTGGTAAGGCAACTTCTGACTCTAAGATCCATAGTAATTCGAATGCGAATGCAATTAAATACGCAATCTGGAAATGAAAAATTTGATGTTAATAAATGAATGGTTATTCCAATATTAAAATCTATTCGAAGATAATTGCGATAGCACAGCGTTTATAGAAGTGGATAAAATGATTGAGCTCGTAATGTGACATCAGTATATCACATTAACAAAAACACAAAGCACGCCAGAAAAAGAAAGAAATATCAAACAAATACAACCCTGCAAGCCAGAAACACAGCCCAATATAGAAGATATTGGCAGTTATGCTCGAGTCAAGGCCCCAAATTACGAGAAAGATGTCGTGAGACAACTTTGTTAAACAGTTTGAAGCAGCCGCTAAAAGACAGTAAACTTGACCATCGCGCTTAGGAGAGATGCATTAGATGTGCTGCAGACGAAACCCCTTTAAGAAACGGATGACATCGAGCAGCTGAAGAAGAGGTTGGACATGCGATACGGTCACGAACATCTAAAACCCTTGTACCAATTCCAGCTAAAGTACCGAAGGCAAAAACATGACGAAACTCTTCAAAAGTATAAAGGGGATATCGCTGGGCTTGGACGTAGTTCGTGTAAGTGCCCTCGGACTCAAGCAAACCAAGATCCATCCAGAATCGTTCAAAAGACCATTTCATCGAACATCCTTCTGATGCAAGTAACTAAAATGCCAACTCCTTGTCTCGACGACTGTGCCCAGCAAACTGTTCCCACTGCAACAATGAAGAATCTATACAGTTTCAAAAACTACTGTAAATTGTCTATTATAACCATAAATTTTTTCACAATATTGTGACATTTGGTTATTACTTTCACCATGATTATACGATATTTAGATAGGCCTTGATCCCTCATTGGCAACGACAATAAATCATGACACATTTCAAATTATAACGGGCCTTTTCAGTAGATGCTTAAATCTCGAAACAAACATTTTATTTGAAAGCTTACTGACAATTTTTCACTTTGTGTAGCTTTGTTTTGAATATACATGTCACAAAGCTGAATAAAAAGTTAAACAAATATTACGGTAATTTGAACACGCGTTTGACTTTGGGGTTTTGCCGCGTTGTACCGATTTTGGTCATTTGCACATCTGTGACGTAGCACCCATGAGGCTTTAAACTAACTCTAACGTATTTCCACTTGTACCATGCACCCGTGCAAATTATTAAGCATCTACCCCACTTATAAATAACATACCTAATAACTTGATTCTCTTTTGTAATAAATTTTGCTTCATCTATAAAATTCTTACAATATTTCTGTCAATAAAGCACATTTCTCTCTCACACTTTTTATCGCCGTAGTCTCAAAAACATGGCCAATGAACCTCTTTTACACCTACAAAATTATACCTACTTGCATTCAACCACACCGTTAAACCACTCTCGGTATGGAAAACGAACAGACGTGAAAAAATGCGCGATATTAGCTACCTATATAAGTTTCTGCGGATATGCAAACTGTTAAAACAGAAAGACAGAAGCTATAATCAAAATCGATCCATTTTATTGTTATAATACGGTAACTAGATTATAATAATTCAGGTTATTAGATTCGGTGTGTAATATTAAAGAAGTTGCTACTATATTTTCCTACGATCACATAGGAAAGTGACATATATCGTACTGTCTAGTTCTATGGAAAGTGGACTTTATTCAGACGCGTAGGGAAAAAAAACTTATCCGTACGTGTACGGATAAAAAAGCTGTCAAATGAATTTTTATTAAGATTGACCACTGACAAGCTGTCAAATATATAATTTTTAATTAGATTTATCTATGTAATATCTAAATTTAAAGCGATCTATTCGAATGAAATTTTTGTCATTTTCTTGATTAAAAATAATTTAGGGCGCGGTAGAGGATCGATCCTGCGTACTCTTCTTCAGAAGTTCGATGTTGTACCAACTAATCCAAATCACCTGTTACGATAGTAGGAAAATGTAATCATCTTGAAAGGTATTCATGATAAGTATGTATGAAGTAGCCAAACTAAAGTCATGGTTCCGGCACTGAGGCCACTGGCGGGCCCATTGTGCCATTCCTGCTACCTAGACATCCATGGAGCCGAGCCCTTCAAGAAAGGCCACAACCTTTTTCAATGGATGTCTGCTTGTGTCTCCAGGGGCCATAACAGGGACTCCGAAGATTCGCCTGCATAGTACAGCCCAGTATGGACACTCTAAGAGAACATGGACTGACGTTTCGTCGGTCATGCCGCAACCCCTACATAGGGAATTTTCCTCTACTCCTAGGTTGTAGAGATGCTTCCTCACACAGCAGTGCCCTGTTAGGAGTCCTGCTATCTTCATCAACCTACTCCTTGGTTGTTCAATAGCTGCCCCAGCGTGCCCATCAGCGGATTCAGAGCGTTATACGGCCAATACTCGTTTCCTTTGATGTTGCTCCAAAAGACCGACAAACAACGGGAACTACGCGAGCACTGCACAAAGACTAAAATTGGTCATCGGCACGTAGCGATGAACCCGTCCACACTACTTGCTACTTGGCGAGCAGTCGCTCAGTACTCGCCGAATGCCGCATGTCTGGCGCCGCCTTTATAGTTTTAGATCATATTTTTTTTATTTAGCGTATGGCGTTTCGACACATTTACATATATAAAAATATAGAAAATAAAAAAAAGAAATAATAAAACAAACTTAGCTAGTTTACAAACAAACATTAAGGTAATTTAGATCATAACACTATGACAACATGCGGATAATGATGTGTGATTGAGGGATATATTGAATATGCCAATATGAAAAGTACCTATAGCCAAAACATCGGCATCTGCGATACTTATTCGATACTTATTCGCGATATTTATGTTATAAATATTTATCATTGATTGCATAGTGTGTATTGTAGGAGAAAATTATTACAAATAAAGATTTTTATTGGTTATTATCTACTACTATATTGAACGTGGGAAACATCGGATAGTCTATTACCAGAAGATATTCATGAATACTTTAAAATGATTTATAATGAATTCGTTCCAGATGGTATATTTACTTTTTAACAGTTCGATTCATAAAAAACTATTAAAATAGTTTTGGTTTGTGAACACAATATAATATCAAGCAAATTTCTAGAAAATACAACTACATAGTTTTTTATAAAAATTGCAGTTACCAATTTGCTATATGAAATGGAAAAGTATCAGCGTAATGCATTTTTTTATCGACAGTTTTCTACCATAAAAGAAGCTACAGCTCATGTGATTTAATAATATTCCTAATGCTAAAATTACGACTTGACTACAGCGACAAAAGTTACCATCAACTTTTACAGCGGCAAATGCACTATGTACCTATTAGTGGTTTCATTTCATTCATTTTTCAATCAATTATGATGCGGCGTCCGTTTCCGAACTAAAAGTTTGACATTTCTGTTAATATTGATTCTCTGGATCTAAGAACAACGAAATTTAGTCATATTGTTAATACAAGTCTGACACCTACGGCCTAACGACTTCGACAATTGCGGAACCAGCCAAACGTTACACCCATGCTCAACCACTTAAGAGATGGGATAGAATCAAAGGATGCTGTCTTGCCAGGATCACCCTGGGCGACCCTGGGAAGCTGGCGCCGAAAAAATATTTGACGATGACCAGGAAAAACCTACGTTCAACAGTAGGATTTCTGACTGGCCACTGTCAACTAAGGAAACACCTCCATACTATGGGGCTAGTGGACACACCTCTATGCAGGATGTGTGAACAGGAAGATGAAACTGTCAGGCATGTCTTATGCGAGTGTCCGGAGTTATCGTTAATAAGAGAGTGTGTGTTCGGTGGGTTTTGGCTTACACCTGCCGATATAAAGGAGATGTCTCCTAGTGATCTGTCCACCTTCCTGAGAAGGACAGGACCTAGGAGGACAACTCCTCGGGAATATGTACAATGGGTCACATGTGGCCTGAGTGCTGTGAGCCTACACTCACCCTCCCTACTCTACAGATACAGATACAGATACCTGCAAGTCTGCTAATAAATTTGCTAAGAGCAAAATGAAGAAGTGCTTTGTAATGATGGTATTGATTGTATTCTAGCAATGTATGGTGCTAAAGCTGCCAAATGCTTGAATGAACTGCGATATAAACGTTTCATAGCATTATCTTCAGAAAATGTGTGTGTGTGTGTGTGATGGTAGTAGCATCAGCTCTCGCTATTTGCCACATACTATCTTCAGAAAATAAAAGCGTACAACTGAATTCCTTACCTCCGACAGAAGATGCAGCAAAACAACATATTAAAAGAGTCTACTTACAAGTTCAGCAATGGAAAAATAATTCATTGATAGCACCTGAAGAATGGGGTTGGCGAAAAGAGAATTATTTAAAACCAATCAAAATGACACAACCAGCAGCACCTGACAACGTTTTAAAATTTATATTTTGCTCTTGCAAAACAGGATGCGGTTCAGCGTGTGGCTGCAGAAAAAGTGGTCTTCATCTCTTCATTGCACACCAGCCTGCATAGTTTGCAGTGGAAATGACTGCAGTAACCACCCACCACTTGAAGAAGATGAAGAATTCTCCGAAACGCGAAATGAGAATGAAAATTGGTGGAAAATACGTGTCGATCACTCTGTACTTACTATAAACAAGTCAGGAAGACAGCAGATGACACAAATGTTTTTAATGTTAATGTCACAGTTAATGTATTTGTCATTTTCAGAATTTAAATAAATCTTTCCATCTAAATTGTTTATTAACCAAGCATCTTGACAAAGTACTGGTAATATCTTCATACGAAGATTACTACAAAATTAAATGTATTTTTTTGTATATAAAATAATGAATTTTCTATGGTCAATAAAAAATTAATATTTTGGTCCACAAATTAATTCCATGTCATTACACACAGAACAAACTTATAGATAATTGTTTATAACATTCATTAATATATTTACAAGTTTTTAATGGATATTGTATAGGTACCTAGTAGAAATTTTTTTTTGTGCATAAATATCACAGATTTTGTTTAAACAAGATAAATAGTTCCCTCCCCACTCCAAGAGGTTTCTGATTTTAAAGAATATAGATAAACAAAATTTTGAAAAAAAAAACATCAAAATCGGACCTGTTCTTGAGGACTTCCGAAGATTGCCTGTTTTATGTATTCATTGACTTCACTAAAGATGCTTCTATATCGAGAAAATTGATGTAGGTAGTTAAAATATCGGACATTCCATTTATTTTATTCAATTCGACCCTCTAAAACCATTTTCGTGCAATTGCACGCGAAGTCAGTATTTCGCATTCTCAGCAGAGTCCGCGAAATTCAATTTCGCGGCCGTTATCGATACCAACGGCTGCGAAACCAAACGTCACTTCCAAATTTGAATATCACTTCCAAATTTGACATTCATAAAATACTACAAAGACAAGGAATATTTATTTATTATTATTATTATTTTTATTGAGTTTAACAACGCTTTTGGGTTCAGGACAGTGCCGGATTTACCACTAGGCCATCTAGGCCGCGGCCTAGGGTCGCAAGCAAAAGGAGGCCGCACGCCGCAGCGTTTCATAAAAAAAATTTATTAAGAAAAAATATTGAATTTCATTTCCTTAAATTATATAGATGGTGACTTTGGAGAAGAGTGTGAACAGTTCAAAGGCTTCGTTGAAGGTATATTTGATGAAGAAAGAGAACCTCATGATAACAAGATTACCAGGCCTCCAAGGAATACACTTTTGGAGTATCTGAAACTCATTCCTGAAAAACAATTAACAACATTATTATCGAATATGGAGTCGGCTTTGCGCATTCTACTATGTATGATAACATCTAATGCATCTGGAGAAAGATGGAGAAAGTACCCGAGGAACTTGACTTCTGACGAAGATTCTCGATTGTCTAGTTTGGCTAGTTTTGTGGCAAATTCTGAGCTTTTCCAAGCATTAGACTTTAATGAGTTGATTAAAGATATTGCAGCCAAAAAAGCTAGGAAAGTGAGCGTTTAGATTTATTTGAACATTACTGTGAACATTCACTGTAATACATACAGTATTATTTTTAGAACTAATATGTTGTACCAATCTTAAAAAGTAAAATTATAAAAATAAACGTGAAGTTAAAGGCGGATACGATATAATAATTATTATAAGCCATTTTATATTATTGCTAGCATCTGCATCCTGCATCCATTAATGTTTTCCAATTGGTGTTTATCTTTAAGATATCTCAACTACTCACTTGTTTTGACGTGAGTTTGAAATAAGGCACATTTCAATTTTCCACCTAAGGGGCGGCCGGGGCGGGGGCCGCTCGGGTTAATTTGGGCTAGGGCCGCAAGTACCCTAAATCCGGCACTGGTTCAGGAGGAGTGGAAGGTACTGAAATATCGCTATCAGTACCTATCAGACATTTCGCGTTTTGTCAAGAACTGTCAAAATATTTTGTATATAATATTGAAACATATCATTTCCATAGCACACGGTGACATTGTTAAATAAGCTGTTGATTTTAGAGCAATAATATATTCATTTACAATTATCTAGTTTAATAATTGTAACGATTGCACGAAAAATAGTGTGTATGCCATGGCCGAAACTTTTAAACGACCTCAAGATTATCTTGCCTCGGCCGCAAGCGGCCTCGGCGATAACTGTTCTTTCGGTACGTCAAAAATAAAAGGTATTTCGCGGCCTAGGCTTACAAATAACTATTATTGCTTCTTAAAAATTATCGGACCAACACAAAAAGTCATAAAAGTGGATAGATTATTCATGGAAGTAGCCAACGATTTGTTTGAACTATACATATATATACATTATACATGAATAATAATTTTATTCCACCTTGAGCAGTCCATCATTGTTTGTAAATACTTCTTGACATCTGTTTATTGAGTTTTTATAGATATAATATTATGCGAAAGATGAATTCATCGGTTCCCATGTAGGCGGAAGGTTTTTATTCATGCATAGAATATACTCAACTATCAAAAATTGATAAACTGCAACTGATAGTGAAGTGGTTATACAACCTTGTATCAAATACATTTAAACGTTAATTAATAGTCCTAGTTTATACACCAAAAATTTCAAAAATCTCGCAAATGGGTTTAATGAGATAATCAGTATGTTACGAAAGCGAGGTTAGATATAAATCAGTCTTTGTTAGTTCGGTTTTTTGCTTCCTTATTTTATTTAGCATCTATATATGTCGGTAATGAATAAATTAGGTTTATTTGGTATAGTTTTTCCCTTTTTGACCTCCATACAATGATAAAATCTACTTTTAATGATTTTCCTTGCCATTTTTTTCAACTTTGTATAGGGTCAATTCTATAACAAGTGGCTGGAAATTAATGAAGCTTCCGCTATTAGAAATGTTTTAATCTATACATAGTCGAGATTAGGATTTAAATTTTAACTTGTATATGGTGTTCAATTAAGAGTTTTTCGTTAATATTTTAAAGCTTATTATGCATACCTACAGTATAGTAAAATGGAGCAGATTGCATAGTTTTCAACCATGCGTTGAAATTTAATATTTGCTGACAGCTTTGCTTCTTATACAGGGTGCCCCGTAAATAAGTACCGTAAAGTAGAGACATGATAGATCTTTGAGAAATATTTAAAATTCTCCAATACAACTTTTCTCTATCCTCCTTAGTTTGTGAGATATAGGTTGTTAAAAGATGCATGTAGAGAATTCAATAAAGAATTGCAGACAAAAGTCTCTAGCTCTCAATACAAGGTGTTTCAAAAATATGGTACAATAAAAGTTTACGAAGTCCTTGTACCACGCCACTGGCTTATTAAAATTTGACAATTAATAGGTACTGTCGAAGTGCTATGAAGAGACAATAACCTACAGAAAATTCCAAATTTGTACTTTCATCCCCCGAGAAGATATGAAATAAAATGTGTTCTTTTACACCTTTAAACAGCCTGTATCTCACAAACTAAGAAGGCTAGAGAAAATAAGTTGCATTTGAGTATTTTAAATGGTCCTTAACGATCTATCATGCCTTCAATTTACGGTACTTACACCCTGTATAATCTAAAATTTCTGATCTATGAGTATATTTTTTTAGGGTACTTAAATCCAATCTAAAATTAATTGTCAGTATATAAAAAAAAATTATTTAATATTTTCTGTATTCTATAATTACTGATTAAGTCAATATCTGAGAAAAAGTTCTCTATTTTTAATTAAATAGAAATGGAAAGACAATGTTTTTATTTAACATCTATGAACAATATCTTGTCAAGAATTCTCGTTTCTCACGTGTGTCATGTGTGTATTGTATGTATTTGTGCTCAATTTTGAAAACGTGAGAGTCTTCGGGAAAAAATAAGTGGGTACTTGACTACTACACATTAAAAATGAACTTACCAGCAAATAAGCTGCAAAAAACCCCGATGCAATTTGCACATTACAACAAAAACAGTTTTTAACTAAAGCCATTTCAACTTTACGAAGCACATATTTTCCCAATGAAACAATTCACATTTTGAACAGCTATATTCACTTAGTTTCGGTCACAGTTCACTAACTTTTTTCGAACGCCCGTTTTTATTTAATGTGTACAAAACGTTACTATTTGATTAAACAATTCTATCATTAAATGATGAGGAGAATTCATCTTCTCACATTCGAAATACTACGAAACATGGGTGAGGCAACGGAGAGTGAGTAATATCTCTGTATATTTGCAACTTTTTGAATATTTTATTCACGTGCGCATTTACTTTCTCTTCAAATATTGCCTCCACTTCCAAGCAAGGTGAACACTTGAAGAAGGATGCGTCAATTGTAGGCAACACTTTATACACCCGATATTTACTGGGCTTATTGTGTTAAATGTTCATTTTCATTACACTAATTATTGGCAGAATTTTGATCATTTTGTAACTTTTTTTGCATGAGTGTTTATATGCAAAGGTAGTTTCTAATTTCCAGTTCGATCCTACGGATTAGAACCGATTTTGAGCAAGCAAAGAAATGAATAGCCAAGAATGATGGAATGTGAGCAATCTTCCCATGGTCATTTAAAATACAAAGGATATATATATAACAATTTCGTATTTTTAAATCGGTACAAAAAAATGAAATGTAGCAATTTTGTGGTTTGTATTCATGGGGCTTTATGGTCATTATCGCTTTAACCAATATCTATGGCTTAAACGTCAAAACTGTTAAAAGTCAATTGTCGTTTAACAGTGGTCGTCAAGGCAGGTATGATTTTTTTATATTAAATATTTTAGATTTTACCATGATATATAAATTTTAAGCAATAATACTCTCAATAATTAACACTTAATTAATTTTCCAACTTTTTCTCCATGCAACAATCTACTTGCATGGATTTTAATTCAATTCTAAAAACTATATCCACCGATTACGTAAATGCATATCTAACATCAAGTAGTCTGGTAAAATTCGTACAAAGACAATGTATTGTATATTATTGATTTATTGAATTTAGACACTAATGACAATAGTCATTCGGTGATTTTGTTGTCGATTAGTACCTATTGTTGAAAATGGCTAACAAAAAAACTGCAATTATGAGTAAAAATTGGTTTACTGCAGTGCCTTTAGACTTCCTAGATGTACTTAGGTATTACATGAATTTATACTAATAGTTATTGTACTTGAAGCTTCACAAGACCCCATTGGGGGTTAGTTTTAAATTTTGCTATGTCCAGAATAATAATTAACTACCTGTCTACACAGAGCCTAAAACAATTTTAAGTGCAAGTATTTGCCAATGAAACATATTTACCAAATGATAAACATGTTTTCTTTTTTAGAAATAGGAATAAAATGGCAGACCAAGTGGAAAAAATATCCAGGCCCATGAAATTCCCTTACACCTTCAGTGCTAAACTTGCCCAATTCCCATACAAACATTATTTCAAGAATCAGTGGGTTTGGAAATACTATGCCATTGCTGTTGTATGCTGCATTCCTGTATTCAATTCCATCAGCAAGTTAGGTGAGTTACTATCTGGTATTTTTTCTGTATAATTTAAGGTAGTTACAATTGTTTATTTTTTAAATTACTAGATTTTCTTGTCTGTTTAAATACCACTTCACTCTTGTTTGTACTTGTTAAATCTAGCTTTCAACTATAAACTGAACTTCCAGTATATTACATTGAGAAGGTTAATATTATGTTTTTAACACACAAGTGATGGTATTTGAATAAAATAATAAGAACAATGTAGGTTATTGAATCCAAATCAATCAGCATAAAATTGTGTTGTTTTACTCATTTCAAAATTATTTTATTTCCAGCCAACTCTCCTGAAAATGTAGCCAAATGGGCAGAAATCCGCAGAAAAGAAGCAGCAGAACATCATCACTAGGTGCATTTTTTCCGAATTTAGTCTGTCAATATTTTGTTTTTGTTTAATTTAATTTCTTTTGAATAAATGTAGGTTACAAACACACATACTTGGTATTTTTAACCACAAACCCCCATGGAGTTATAATTTTATGTTATGAATTTCATAAAATTCTGTTGAATAAGTAGTTACCTACTAAAAATGGAAATAAAAGTAAATTACATTACAAGAAAGAAGGAAAATGCAGTGGAAACTTCATAGTTTATAGATGGAGCACATTCAAACATCAACAGGCAGTGAGAAGTGCAGTATTATCAGAATCTTTGAATTAAGGTGCTCCCCACATAAATTTTCATTCTATACCTATTTTACGTCCATCAAGTGTTTCTGAGACAAATGGTCCAGGTCCTAGGAATGCAATATATCTCCTTTATCGAACAGTTCTCATAGGCATGAAAAAGTAACAGAAACAAACAGTTCCTTTCGCATATCTAGCACAGGTCTGCAAAAAAATATATTTTTTCTGGAGCGGATAATTTTACTTTTTAAAATTTGGTTAATTGACCCTCGAGAAGTCGTACTAAACTGTCAAAACTTTGAAGCTACTCCCAGGTTCGTATCTAGATGATTACAAAAAAAACGTCTTATTCAATGCCGCCATGTTATTCATTTGATTTGTCTTATTACTTAGTAATTCCGATATGTCGTCGACCTGATGAGGAGTTGTGTAAATGATACGAATTCATTTTGGTACTTTTGTGGTGAATATGGTGAAAAACATTTTGTGAAAATAGTGTAATGAACATTAAGTCTATGCAAAAAGTGGTAAACGTGCTCATTTTGAGTTTAGTGTAGGTACCTATGATTTTGACCGAAACGAAAAACCACAATCTATAATATTTATCTAAATTTTAATATAATGTTCTAATTTTGTTGTATAATTTAATGAAATGTTTCTTTTGTTTAAACAATATTGTTATTTGGATCTTAAGAAATATATCTTCATAATTCAACTATAGTTCTTTTTATCGTTTTTGATGCGCAACTAAAAATAAGATTTCTCATTATACCTTAATCTTTCCTCTCTCATTTTATGAGAGTGTGTTTGTATGAAGGTATATTGGAGTGAAATTCACCTAAAAGATGTAGGTAAATCCCGAGGAAAGTCTTAGAGACTATAGTAGTAGCTCCTTTAGTCCTATATATTTCCCGGAGGAATTTTAGGATATCTGCAGAGTACCTACACCTAAGTCAATTGACGTTATTAAATATTTACGTTCCCGAAAGCAACATGTAGGTATTTTTGTGATTTATATTTGATTATTAATGTGTCCTAGTTTTCTTCATTGTTTCATCACATGTACCTACCACTTTTTGACGTCATCATATGATAATAATATATGTGTCTAATCAAAAGATAGACTCATCTATCTAAATAAAATGACTCTAATTTGTTGTATTATTTTATCAAGGAAAATGAGAACAATTAGACAGCAATGGTTGCGAGGAAAACTGTAGAACCATATACCTACCAAATAATAATTTGAGTATACAAGGAATAACATATTTTGATAAAATCCTACAAATATTTTGATATTTATCAACAAAATAAAGGAGCATTGCTTTCCACAAACCGGTAGTGGCTTGAATAGGTAACTTTTCAAATAGTAATTAGGTACTACACCCAGTGACACCTATGGCCTAACGACTTCGACAATTGCGGAACTAGCCAAACGTTACACCCATGATCAATCCCTTAAGAGATGGGATGGAATCGAAGGATGCAGTCTTACCAGGATCACCCTGGGAAGCTGGCGCCGAACAAATATTGGCGATGACCAGGAAAAACCTACGTTTAACAGTAGGATTTCTGACTGGTCACTGTCAACTAAGGAAACACGTCCATACTATGGGGCTAGTGGACACACCTCTATGCAAGATGTGTGAACAGGAAAATGAAACTGTCAGGCATGTCTCATGCGAGTGTCCGGAGTTATCGTCAATAAGAGAGTGTGTGTTCGATGAGTCTTGGCCTACACCTGCCGATATGAAGGAGATGCCTCCTAGTCACCTGTCCACCTTCCTGAGAAGGACAGGATGGACAATGACCTAGGAGGACAACTCCTCGGGAGGA
>CAJUYI010001643.1:0-23803 GCA_910591695.1 Galerucella pusilla
CTTTGGCCACCATACCAAAGATGCATATGTTATCCTGGGAATGACAAAGCCTAACAGTTACTTTGCGGTATCTAGTGACAAGAGATTCCTCTCATTCGTTGAGCTAGTTACTGTTAAAATGTCCCCACACTCTTTTCCTAATGGCTTCCTTAGAAGGACACTCCAGCGATTTCAATTGGCACATGGCTGCTTTATTGGTACATTCCAACTGTCACGTCGTCTACATCGCATCAGAAGCGACAACTGCTTAGTGTTGACGCTCCTTTAGAGCATCTTCACATGATGCACTTTTCTTGTATGACTGATTGTTTTTTACATACAATTATTGACTGTCTTTCAATTATTCAAATAAGTTGGCGCCTATCACCGAATATCAAATGTCAAAATTAACTATTATGTTTATTCAACTTGTCCCCAAAGTTTCGGATCGCTTCGTTCAAAGCTGTACCTAGCCTGAATTTTGAAGCAAAGTTCGGAACTGCGATACATTGTAGAAATTATCCAAACGGCCATCCTTTGGGTGCACAGCCACAGCTGGCCCTACCGCGACCTTTAACTTCATTGAATTCAAAACAAACCTTGAAGAGGACTTAATCCTGAAACAGGGTAGAATAAAAAAGATCACAATTAAAGAAATTAAACCGGTTCAACGCGGAAAACTCAATAAATGGCAGTGATAATAAGTAATAAGTAATTATCGTCCAGTAGCTATTCTAAGCAATTTCGCCAAAGTGTTTGAAATAGTCGTCCATAACCACCTTGCGTTTCATATCAGTAATATCATCATACCTAAACAACATGGTTTGATCTCTGGTAGGTCCACAGTTACGAATCTATTTTGCGTAACCCAATTCATTTGTGAACTGCTGGAGAAGAGAAGTCAAGTTGATATCATCTACACTGACTTTTCTAAAGCTTTTGACAAAATTGACCATAGCCTACTTTTACATAAACTTAATTTATTTGGTGTAGATGACATGTTAATTGCTATACTTAGTTCTTATCTTAATGATCGCACTCAATATGTTCAAACTTTAGGATACAAATCTCAACCTTTTCTTCAAACTTCAGGTGTCCCACAGGGTTCTATATTGGGTCCCTTACTATTCAACATTTTTATAAATGACATTACCGAAGATCTGGATGCTGACATTGATAAAGAAATAAACTCCGTTAATGACTGCTTAAAACTCCAGAGAAACCTTAATTTGGTCAATAATTGGTGTATCAGAAACAAGCTTCCTATGAACCCAAATAAATGTAACGTAATGTCCTTTTGTCAGAAAAAAACAACTATCCAATTTGATTACACCTTGTGCAACATTGTCCTCTACAGACCAGATGTCCTGAAAGATCTGGGTGTTTTTTTTGATCAAAGGTTATCTTTTGTTCCTCATATACAAAAATCGGTCTCTGCAGCATATCGGTCGCTGAGTTTCATAGTTAGAAATGCGAAATGTTTCAAAAATATTAACACATTGAATATTTTGTTCTCGGCATTTGTAAGATCGCAACTGGAGTATGCATGTGTTATTTGTGTTATTTGGAACCCGAATTATAATATTCATGTTTCCGCTTTGGAACGAGTACAAAGAAGATACTTCAAGTCGGCTTCTTGTATCTTGGACGGTCTTTATCCTGTTAGAGGCACACCTCAAGAACACTTTTATTCTCGTTTTAATAGCAGTAGTTTACTTCGTCGTCGCTCAATGCATTCAGTTATGTTTTTAAATAAAATTGTTAATTATATTTTTAAATATGATATTATTGTATCGCTACTGAATTTCAGAGTTCCTAGAACAAATTCTAGAACCAATACCCTTTTCTATGAATTAAAACATAGGAAAAACGCTCACAAATTTTCACTATTAAACCAACTTATCATTGAATACTCCTCGATTGAGTCAAACATAGATATTTTCTGCACAAATAATAGACAAATTAAACGAATCTTTCTCCGGGGTAATTCATAGGAAAGATTTCACTTCGCATATAATGTTTGTGTAACTCTTTTTGTGAGTGCCTAGCTGTATATGAGTGCTCACTTTTTTCCCTAATAAGTATTATTATTGTATTATTTTTTTTATTTTTTTTTCTCACAATTATTATACCGAGTGTAAATAAATTAGTAGACATTAAGTAGTGTGTATATAAATTATGTTTATTATAGTGTGTAAGTGTTTCTTTAATAAATCAATAGTAATTAGCCATAGTGAGTGTATAATTTTATCCCACGATAAAAACAGTTCAAATAAATAAGAAAAACATTACAATACAAATTGATTTGTTTGCAAGAAGTGATTGCAGAGATGCCAAAAACCAACCCCCGACGTCGAATGATCGCATAGGTTAACACACGCCACTGCATCTTCTTTTCTTTGCTTTGTGTATCTATTAATGAACTGTAGCATGGTTAACGAAAAAAAAATCTCCAGCTTGTGTAGTTGGTACATTCCTTAATATTTTTTTTGCAAACAGAATGAAACAACTGAAAATA
This sequence comes from Galerucella pusilla, assembly GCA_910591695.1. NCBI lineage: Eukaryota > Metazoa > Arthropoda > Insecta > Coleoptera > Chrysomelidae > Galerucella > Galerucella pusilla. The sequence goes on from CAJUYI010001643.1 coordinate 2,498, forward strand.
TTTTTACAAGTAATGAAGCATGTTACGCTACTGGTGCCACCCATGAGATAGATGTTTCGTATTTTTTGTGTACATTTGTTACTCATTCGCGTAGTTAAACGAGTGCGTGGAAATGTGGTTTTTATCAAAGTCACATATGTTGTTGATCCCGTCCACAAAAAATTATAGGAGTATCGTATTTCTGAATTAATTCAGTTTAAAATGATTCCTGTTTTTCGAGAATCAGCAAAGCAATTCAATTAAAACTATCCACCCCACGTAATTCTGGAAATTAACTATAAATCAATGGTTAACTGTTCCCTAGGGAGTTCTTAAAATTCAGAAAAATAACAATTAAACCTTCTCATAGTCTTCCGTCACCGGTATCCATCATGTCTGTTACATTAAATTTGCCACCATTACCCCTGAACAAGTTAATATCTCTGTGAGTATTACGCTGTAATGGCCTGTAATTTGCTTCCTACCGGGAATGCGGGGTTATTCCCCATTCTCTATTACTCGCCTTACTCTCACTACCTTTTTCAAGTGAATAATAGGCTTGTCATTGATCGTAAATCTATTCTAATTTGGTTGTTGGTTGTTTATTGATATTATCTGTTTTATTTTCAGTGAATGTCTAAATTATAACACACGTATGTGTGTGTGTTTTAAGCTTGTTCAGAGAAAGATGAAGTACAGAGAACTCATACAAGTTTGTGAATAGGTATACAGGTTGAGAAAAGTCTTTTCGCGGCATACGATTTTACACAAGTACGACAAGGAAAATATAAGAAAAACTATATGAAAGAGGGAGGAGAATAATTGTGTGCAGTAAGCGATGGGCGTGTTTAGTTGCTTCAACGTTGCAGTAATCTGTGCTTCTACCAAAAACGTCTAGTGTTCAATCGCTGTTGTCAGAAGCGCAGATTAATTTGTACAAATGATATTTTTGTCTGGTTATCGTCACCTTTTTCCGAGCTCATGCACTATTAGGTAAAACTGAACACTTTCATCTGGCAACAGTGTCCTTCTGTATCTGTAGATTTTCTTGATATAATCTCAGTCACTGGACCCAAAATCCAATAGTTTAAAGATATAATATCTATTAGATTCGAACAGCTTCATTTCAACCCTATTTGTATCTGTAGAGAGGGGAGGGTGAGTGTGTAGGCTCACAGCACTTAGGCCACATGTGAACCATTGTACATTCTCCCGAGGAGTTGTCCTAGGTCATTGTCCATCCTGTCCTTCTCAGGAAGGTGGACAGGTCACTAGGAGACATCTCCTTTATATCGGCAGATGTAGACCAAGACTCACCGAACACACACTCTCTTATTGACGATAACTCCGGACACTCGCATAAGACATGCCTGACAGTTTCATCTCCCTGTTCACACATCCTGCATAGAGGTGTGTCCACTAGCCCCATAGTATAGAGGTGTTTCCTTAGTTGACAGTGACCAGTCAGAAATTCTACTGTTAAACGTAGGTTTTTCTTGGTCATCGCCAAATATTTCTTCGGCGCCAGCTTCCCAGGGTCGCCCAGGGTGATCCTGGCAAAACTGCATCCTTTGATTCCATCCCATCTCTCAAGGGATTGAGCATGGGTGTAACGTTTGGCTAGTTCCGCAATTGTCGAAGTCGTTAGGCCGTATGTGTCACTGGGTCCTAGAATTTTTAGTCCAGCGGCTTCCCTGGCTAAAGAATCAGCAATGCGATTTCCTTTACTTCCGTCGTGCCCTTTAACCCACCTCAGGATAATATTGTTATCTGCCGAGGCGTCAGCTAAATCTTAGTGGCACTCTAGTACTAGCCTCGATATAACACGTTGTCTGTTCAAGGCTAATAGGGCTTGTCTACTATCAGTGCAGATTATTATGTTTTTGCCAGAAATTCCTCTTCTGGTTAGTTCTTTTGTGGCAATTGAGTTACCAGCCAGTTCTGTTTGAACCACGCTGGTATTGTTTCCCATTCCAAACTTAATCTTTAGGCTTAGTGCTCTCGAGTAAACTCCACATCCTGAGCCTTCTTTCATTTTTGAACCATCTGTATAATATGCGTATTGCATTTGCAGCATCTTTATCTGTGTTCTGTTTTATTTGAATTTTGTAGGGTTTGTTGAAAAAAACCTGGGTTCAATTGCATCGTTGGCTGCCTGCAGCAGAGGTAGCGCAGTGAGCGCTTCCTGTCATAGGCTTTACCTCAAATGGCCCACTCCTACTTCGGGGTTTACACCAGCCGTGCGCAATCGTACCATGGCCATTAACGCAACCTCCTTGACGTGCAGGTCCAGAGGAGTCAGACCAGTAATTAGTTCCATTGCTGCGGTTGGTGTTGTTCTCATGGCTCCTGTGATGTTCAAACAAGCGATTTGCTGTATTTGATATAATTTTTGGATAGCCGTTGCTTGTAGAACCTTCGATCCCCATGAAATTGCTCCATACACGTTAACATGGGTCTTATTATTGCAGTGTAGATCCAGGTGACCACACGGGGTGACAGACTCCATGTGCGTCCCACTGTCCTCCGACACTGCTCATAAGCCATATATGCTCTTTTCGCTCTGCTGTGCAGATGAGAGTTCCATGTTAGTTTCCTGTCGAGGGTAATACCAAGGTATTTCACCTCTTCCGAAAAGTTTAGTTTGCTTTTGAAAATTTCTGGAGGTTTCAAACCCGATAAGTGTCCTTTACAGAGGGAATTCACTTTTATTCCTTTATCTTTTCGCTACAAAGATTGATCACGTTGGTAGCGCATGTCATTGTAATTGAAAATAAAACATTTACAATGCCTTCAATAACATACTCCACCTGCGAAAAAGTGCAAATTATAATATGGTGTTTTGGAGGTCATTCGGCTGATGCAATAGTTAATTTGTTTATTGTGACATTTGAAAATCGCCCATTTCCTGTGAATAGAACCTATTCCCATAGTGGGGATAGTCAATCTGACACGCCCAACGCTGCCTGCCCATAATTATTCCTCCCTCTCTTCCAAGCAGTTTTTTTTCTATTGTCCTCGTGCGATAAGACTTTTCGCAACCTGTAGAGGACCAAATGCGCGTTAAAGAAAGGGGACACCAAAAAAATAATAAATATATCTTGTTTCTGTCAAAATGAATCTATTTTGTTTCTGAATTGATTCGATAGTTATTATTATAGTATACTGTGAGACAGTTATAAGGGAAAAGTGAGCAGAATCACATCCTACTTATTACAGTAATTAAGTCAAGGAGGTAAGAAATCTTGGTTCACTTATGATCACCATGGTATTCTTGCTGTGTGCGGTCGCGGGTTATTGCCAACAAATCCAGCATATGGCATCACATGGTGTTCTAGGATCTCTATCCAGCTTCGTAATAGTGGGATATTGTGTTATGATTCTTGATGTGTGCGGTTTCTAATGAAGATTGGATTTGGGAAAAACGAATAGTTTATAGTAAATGGCTGGTCCCCAACACGAAGGACTCTACCTTTTGTCCAGTTCGTCCCTTTGAAATTCTAATGGTTGACCGTTCATGTAGAACTACCATAGAGACACTACAGAGAGGCAATAAACCAGCTCGAAGCCCGTTAGCCTGTAAGAGAGATAGAAGGTCAGAGGTTCTTGCTGACTTTTTCCAATAGTGTGCATGCTATAGTCACAGACAACGACAGAAAAACCACTGATTCTCTGACTCTTTCACTTTCGCCAGACTTAGGACGCACATTTCCACTTACATAATGGCCTATGACTTGTTGCCTCTATCTGTAGTATATGTATGAGATTAACAGCTGATAGATTATTCTTAACAGTAAACCGATCATGGAACAAAAAACAATCGAGTACAAAAACGCTCCAGTGGGAAAAATCGAACTTTCGGAATGCACTAAAGAAGCAGAAGATAAGGCAGGGTTAAGTACAACGAAACAGAAGTAACAAACCACTCGATGGGTTTGACATCAGTCGCTAAAGAAGAGGTGGATGAACAACAATTAACTTAAATGACTGGTCACAGTTCAGCCAACTCAATTAAGCCGCATCAGCAAAATGGATAATGCGTATTTTTTCCAAAATTATGAACAGCCTTAGAAGTAACGTATCAGAACCTCCAGCTGAAAAACGGAAAACAGAATATCCTGCAGCTACTTCTGGAGCTTCTAACTCGACAGTTAGACCTATCAACAACATTAATGGCTCACCTGCACCCAACGTTATCAATGAGAGCAAATATTTCAAACAATACTCCTACTGGGTATGAAAATTATAATTTATATTTCAATTGTACCATAAACAATTAAGTTTGCAGTATTTTTTTATAAAATAAATAGCCTGTTCTTCAGTTTTCAAATGAACACCTATATATTTATTATGTATGCATGTAGTATATTTTGTAAGCTATGTGTATGCAAAATGATCTGTTACTCATGGAATGTCAAATACCATTCCTGTGGAAAAATCACTGTGCACCCCCCTATTATTTCTAAGCTCCGAGATTTTTGCAGTTAAAATGGGTCAGAAACCCGGTAGAAAGAAACTTAGCTGTATTGTTCTTATAGCAAAAATTAATAGTTCTAGTTGAAATGACTACCCAGTTTATTTGGCACAATTCTGGTTCATTCACGGACTGGACTACCTCCCTAGCAACGTCCTTTTTCCAATTAATAAATCAACACGCAGTAACAGTGGGTACCATAATCCGTTTAATGCTGATTTATATTCATAGTCATCGTCAGGTAATCCCCAATATTTCGTAGTATATTCTTATAATGAAATATGCTCCATTAGCCTTAATGCATAAAAGAACTATTAAATATATATCATATACACCCGAGATGAGCCAACTTTAATATCCCTCCAATTTGTTAGTTGAGTTGATACACTATCCAGTGGCACACAGAAAAATATATTTTCATTCAAAATATTTCATTTACTTTCAAATTTAGGTAGAAACATAGTTTTGTGTAATCTTAAATTTTGACCACATTTTTTATTGAGAAATATTAATAATAGACCAGTGCAGATAGCCCAGGATGAAACAGAAAATGGATGATAGGGAAGGGAAGAAACTGCCGCCAAGAATACAGAAATCAAAAATCCAACCATGTAAAATATTTGGTACTTTCTAAGGAATAAATATCTTATTTTGCATTTGACTTTTAAGACTTTTAAGACGGGATAAAGCCGTATTTAGAGGACAAATCACAATCTGCAATGAATAAAATCTACACACTGCTTTCGATTTAACAATTATTGGTATTCAACATTGTTGTCGACAAAAATTAGGAATAACTTTCACAGATAAGTACATTTGACAACAGCGCTTAAAATAGGGGGCACTGAACACACAACCAACCATCGCTTACTATTCTTCTCTCTCTTTCAAGTAGTTGTTCTCATATTTTCCTTGTCGTACTTCTGTAAATCATATGGCGTGATAAGACTTTTCGCAACCTGTTTGTATTAAAAAGATATAAGACTTTTGTATACGGTGTGGAACAGCCGAATGGAATAAATTCGATGAGAAGTGTTGAAAAAAACGCTTGGACACTTCGATTTGTATTTCTAAATGCACATTAAAAAAGATTATATGAGTCTTTAACTCCAAGAGCTCATCCATATCTCAAATGTGGTTGTATGAAATCCAAACCAATGGTTCAATAAAACTCAAAGTCCAAACCACAAAAAATTTAATTAAAGTCCCTCAAAGGGCACTTATGATGCTACTAGTTTCGGTACAATATTACCATCATCAGGCTACAGTTTAAAGAAATGGTACACTTGATACATGAGGATCTTACAAAATTTTGTCAAAATTACTTGAACAAGCGTAATAGATAGTAGTAGATAGTAATAGATAGTAGGTAATAGATAGATAATTTTGAAGTTGAAATGATACATCCTTGTAATAAAGGTATTAGAATGAATTTAATAGAATGTATTGAGATTCATAGAGCTTCTTTGGATAGTGGTGTCACTTGCCTTAATGACCAGATTTCTTCTACAGAAAATTATATTTTCTTACATTTACCCCATAACATTATTTAAGCTGTTGCTAATGTTTTTTAGAGCGGATTTATTAAGATTGTTTTGGGTATATTATTTGACGTTTGCATATTGTATTTTTTATTAGTTTTCGACTAGGTTAATGTCATTATTGACATTCATATATTGATTCATTCTTCTTCTCTTTTGTAAGTGAAATATTAATAATTTCATTGATCATGGTTTGTTTGCCAATCTCTCATAGAAATATACTAAGTTTAAATATTTATATTTGTATATCATGTGATATCTGTCAATTGTCACGATTTCATTTGCATTTCCGGTCACCGGTGAGGTTTTTTCAGTCCATGTGCTACAGTGCACAGCACACCCTGCTGCTGCTGTGCTACAGTGTCACGGTTAACATAATTTAAAAAAAAAAAATTAAATCTTATTAATGGATAATTTAATTATTCATTATGTTCACTTTCCTTTTCCTTTATTAACGGTTATATTGACCTTTTATATAAGAATTTCAGTGGCTAATTTAGGACTGTTCAACAACTTCAATGTTAAATTCAGACATTGTCGAAATCAAATTGTAATATCAATTTTCCTATACCAAACCCTATTGAAAAGTCCTTTTGGACAGTTTAAATGTAAATTTAAAATTAATTTTCACTCAACCCCCCTTTTGGCATAGTCCATTAGGCCAACAGTTTTAATTACTTAGTTTTTAAAAATTTCCAATATTCTTTCTTTTTCATTCCTTTTCTTTCCTTACCACTCAAGTGAAATTTGAAATTATTTGATATAACTATGTATTAACATACTAAAAAAAATTTTAACGTTTTTGGCAACAACCTATGTTGTTCTTTGGATTATATGTTTCATACAGGTAAATTTTATTTCAATTTGACTACCTACTAATATAATTTATATTATCAAAATTGTAATTTTAAAATATTTTCATTAACTTTTTAATTTGTATTTAAACAGTAATAGTAATATTTTTGTATTATTATGTATAATATCATCTTTTACATTAATTTTATATCTATTACTCTTATTCAAGTGATTTTGACAAAGTTTTGTAAGATCTTCATATTTCTTTATATTGTAGCCTGATGATGGTAATATTGTACCGAAACTAGTAGCATCATAAGTGTCCTTCGAGGGACTTTAACTAAATGTTCTGTGGTTTGGACTTTGAGTTTTATTGAACCATTGGTTTGAGGTTATATGAGGTTTGTCATGTGAAAGTGGACAATACAAACCTTCTTATTTTGAATGCATCCGTCTGTATATCATTTTTTTGAATGGGAAATCGACTGGTGAGCTCAGTTTTTTGAATGAATTTAATATTCACTTTAAATATTATTAACTTAAATTTAAGGTGTTTGAATCATTCTTTTTTTCACTATAAGATTCTTAGTTTTCCCGCCAACATTTGTCGCTGCTTCATTTTTTATTTACTTATTCATTCTACGCTATTGTCCTTTAATGCCCTCAGCACGGAGTCAGTTTGGAATTCTAAATATGGCCATGTGGTTAGGGCCGGACTTTGAAGAATCTCCTTAGAGGATGTTTTTCTGTAAGGTTGAAACTTATACACCGAAACAAAATCTAAAGTATCATTTCACAGGTGAATTGTAGCAAGAAAAATATACGGTGCTATTCCCTTACATCAATTAAAGATGAGGATGATGTTTTTGACATATTTTGGGAATTTTCACAAATAAATAACGTGGACAATTTCATAAGTATTTAAAATAGAAATGAGAAATAAGAAATATTTTTCTTTTCAGTTCTTAGAGAGAGAAGGCAATATTCCAAAGATTTGAAAAAATAAGTGGAATTACCAGTTTATTGTAACAAAAATTGTAAATGAAAAAAGAAATTTGAAAAATCTGAAAATTCTGAGGAAATAAGATAGTGAGAACAACCAAAAAATGTGGAAAACGTAATTCGCAGTGTTTAATAGGTACTCAGAAATAGCAAAACATTGAAAATATAAGTAAATAGACCCCTTTGAAATATTTTATCGTGCGGTTATGGTGAATGGAGATTGTTAATAACCGGGGAGCTACTTTTGAAATAATTCACTATATAGTGGAATTTCCCAAATTTCGATTGATTTAGATCAATCAAAGTTTTGAACTAATTTCATGTGTGAAATAAAATTCGAATTCGGAAAAATTTCACTTATTTAATTCGAATACTGTTTAGCTGTCGAAACGCTTATTTCACTTGCGAAATTTTGATTCATTTGGGGCTGCAATCATCGACAAGAGTGATGCGAGAACGTTTAATATTTTCTAAATATATATGGCAAATTTAGAGGTACTGCATCGAATAGTGCTGAATAGGTAATGTGAAACTTGCGTGGAGGATGATTTTTTTAACGCCAAGGTCCGCATTTGGCAGCTCTTTGCTTCTATGGAAGTGGTAGTTACCAAGCTAACATCGGGCTGTATTTATACTCGTGTGTTGGGTTTTGTAATAATAAAATAATAACGTATACCTATGTGTAATTCCATTTACTAAGCCTGTATTTTTTTTCAATTTCCGGCTATTTTAACTAAGCGAAGAGCCTATTCAATTGATCTTGTGACCTTGATCTGTTGCTCTTGAGTCACCCTATGTTGTTATCTATGCTTTTGGTAGCATGACATGATGCTTGTGAGTCTCGATCTTAATCCGCCTCTGGTTTGAAATTAATAGTAGCTTTATCTGTGTATGTTTACATTCAAATATATTTTTTGCAGTAAACTACATATCAATTGAATTATTTTGATAAATTCCGTCCCTGTGTAAATTTTTTTCCCTTTTTACTCCCGTCGGAACGCCACGACAAAAAAATTTAAGGCATAAAAATTGTCATTATTGTCGTTTGTCATCTGTCTTTGTGTGCTCGAGCCTTTCAAATACCCGGCTTATTAAGGTCGGATCCTGTGACACAAAGTCCAGGATGTTTGGAAACCTCCAGGTAATGAAACTGCCGAAGTTCTCGTGTGTACTTTTCTTTAGTGTACAAGAGAATGACGACGGTTTGTTTGGTCCATTTTAATATTAAAAGCAATGTGAATACAAAATGAGAACTTTACTTGTTTGCTACTACCAGATAAATGCGAATTAATTCACGAAAAGGTTGGCATGGCATTTATCACAGAGCTTAGTCGAACAATTTTGATAAAACCAATTACTGTGAGTTATCGATGAATGTATGTATGTAATTTTTCTTCCAGGTTTGACATTTACAGATACCTATTAGGCTCCCTTTTCACTTGAATCCTTGAGATTGGGTTACATTCACTGAGATCTAAAAGATCTTTAACAGAGAATCCTGGGATAAAGAGACGAATACACAGCCTCATGGGACTGTCTGGTTCACAGATGGCTCATGCTCTGGTGACAGAGCAGGGGCTGAAATTTACTCTAGGAACCCAAGGACACAAATCTGTATACTATTGGGTGATGGTGTATCTGCATATCAGGCCGAGATATACGCTATCTTGGAATTTGCGCAGATAAACTTAGACAGAGGTTATGTGGATCGACGCATAACCATATACACCGACAGTCAGGCAGCAATTAAAGCCCTGAGTGGATATACCATCAACTCGGGACTTGCTGACGAATGTCGAGAACGACTTGCTGATCTTGCAACTCAGAACGCACTGCGGCTGGAATGGATTCCGGCCCACTCTGGTTTTGAAGGCAACGAAATGGCGGATGCACTGGCTGCGGAAAGGGCGGCAGCTCTGCAGGGTGCTAGACAATCCAAACTTCTACTGAAGGGATGGACTGATGGACACGCTGGGGCAGCTATTGAACTACCAAGGAGTAGGTTGAGGAAGATAGCAGGACTCCTAACAGGGCACTGCTGTATGAGGAAGCACCTCTACAATCTAGGAGTGGAGGAAAGTTCCCTATGTAGGGGTTGCGGCATGACTGATGAAACGTCAGTCCATGTTCTCTTAGAGTGTCCACACTGGGCTGTATTACGCAGGCGAATCTTCGGAGTCCCTGTCATGGCTCCTGGAGACACAAGCAGGCATCCACTAAAAAAGGTTGTGGCCTTTATTGAAAGGCTCGGCTTCATGGATGACTAGGTAGCAGGAATGGCACAATGGGCCCGCCAGTGGCCTCAGTGCCGGAACCGTGACTTTAGTTTGGCTAGGTCAAGGCTTGCCTGCACATTCTGTAGTAGTAGTAAGTGAATGTGCCTCTTCTATCCAGTAACCTCCTAGGTGTTGTACACTAGGATTCTCAATTGCAATGCAATTTGCATCAGGTATGTGTATGGAAGTTTCTTCTTCCATGGCACTCCCATCCCAATTCCTCCGTTTGCTATTGCGCCGTCTGTGAACCTTTGAATGGCATTATTTCCAATACTGATAAAGGTATATGGATCCCATTCCTTTGTTCGTTTCTTAATTCTGAAACAATTTCTCTGTTTCTTATGCTACTCCTCCCTGCGACATCCTCTGGTTGCTTTAGATGGAGATGTTGTACGGTCTACACCTCTTTTATTCAATGCTTTCTTGACAGCCTCATGTGGAGTATTGTGACAAGGTTCTTCTATAACTAAAAATTCACATACTATGGTTTTTTGATTGTCTAGAGCAGCTCGTACATCCTCCGTAGATTTGCCTGCCCGGTAAGCATGCTGATGCTTTCAAGGATTTCCGTTCTAATATAAATGTCAATATCTTTTTTCTTCTTTTTAAGTACAAACGATGCTAGACTAATTGGTCTAAAGGATTTTGGGCTCGTTGTGTCCCTTTTTCCAGCTTTTGGAATTAAGGAGGCATAGTAGTTCCTTTGTCATATTCCTTAGAGGAATTTTAGAAAATCCGCAGGCTTCAGTTTATGCAAGTTTTTTTTCCGATCAAGTAATTTTACATCAGTAATGCAATTTTCCGCTTGTATGCATATGCAGGTATCTTCTTCCTACTACCGAAGCTACATTGTTCTTTTTCCACTAGTTCTTCTTGAGTAGCCAATTTTTCGCCAAAATCCGTAGTACTCAGGAATATCTTTGATTGTAACAGCTAGATCTCACGAATTTATTAGTGCTGATATCGCAAAATGTCTCCAAAATTGCGTTTCAGACCTTCTTTGCTAGTTTATCAGTTCATCTGCTATTTCGTATCTTTTTATTCCAGTGTATCCTGCAATTTGGCTCCGACAGACAGACACGGAAGATCTTATAAGAGCTTATCTTTTTTAATTTATAAAATAATAAACCAAACGACACCCAAAACCCTGTTCGTCTCCCGAATACAACGCATCCAAGGTGTCTTTATTAATTTTTTATTCCAGATTTCATTTTTCTTCCTACTTTCTCCGTGAGATGAATTTTGATTGCGTTTGGAGTATTCGGTGGTTTTTTTATTGAAGTTGTTCCAATTATAACAGAAAAGAATGTGGGTATATTTGATTAGAATAAGATGAGGATATCCCCTTTTCCGTAAATGTTTAATATTTCTTAGTATTCTTGGTGGTCTTTTATACTGTTTTAAGATTTAGCTGTAACATCAAGTACCAAGAAGAAAAAATAAGTAACGTATATTATACGTCCATATTATAGTTATTATACTTTCAATAAATTTAGGTTTTAGTTTGTTTCTAGGCGTTTCCTGTTTTAGTAGAGGATCCGAACTAAGGTCGTCCTTCACCGACGTGTCAAAAAGGTCAAGGAACAATTAGCAAAATAGATAAGCAAATTCGCGAGCTTGGTCATGTAAGACAGATAAAAAAAATTGCTGCCAATGCAGTAAGTGATGATACAAAATTGGATATTATGCTATGCTTTAGTTTCAAGAAAACCCACATAATTGTGGTCGAAATGAAATACATTTTTCGAATATTTAAGGAACTTAAAATACACCTCTATAAAATGATACCAACTCAGGATCTCATAGAAGACGATTTACACTACTTCACTTGCCGCTATTGATCTAATGAGAATCCTCACTGGATGAGAGAACATGACTTGAAAAGACAAATCACGCTTGCGATTAGATCAATCACGCCTTAGATGTTAAGTAACGTTAGAAAACATTTCTATACCATTTCTATTAATTGCCAATATGTTCGCGGCGAGCATTTTTAACTTTTAATAATATTAGATTTTTAGTGTAATGTAGCGAATTTATTTGTGAAATAATAGTATATTATACACCAAGAAAATACAGATACAAAAAGAAAAAGTAGCCACTATAAAATTAAAAAATGGATTGAATCAATCATTCTGATCCATTAAACTCAGCCGATACGCAATGTGATTAAGACAATCACTTGCATGTAATTGACTAATCACTAAGTATTAATACAATCACACATTTTGTACTGATTGATATATATACAATAAGTTCGAAACGTGTACGTATCCTCAGTGATGATCCTTAGAGATGAGTGCTCGGCCTGCAATGCCTGCATCAACAATAATAATGTGTGCATGATTGAACCAATAGCTAATTAATTTAATCAAACTTATTATCTGCTGACATTATACATCAAAATCATCAATTCAGTCCATAGTTTTTATTAAAGAGCGGTTGTACTGTAGAACCTTTAAATTGTGGCTTATGCAAGACTTATCTTGTTCCCAAAATTAGCTGTTCGAATCATGACTTTAGGCATTAATGAAGACCTTAAACTTTTTGCAGATGAAAAACTCGTGCTAATCCTACTATGGCTTAAATGGCTTAATAAAGAATTGGTCAATCTATCCCAACATTGTTCTGATGTTTCTATCTTTGACGTGCTGTTCATCTCTAAGAAAGGATAATATTGCAGGAAATTCAGATCTCCAATCCACAAGGAAGTGTCCCTTTTGTTTTGAATGATGCTCCACATAATTTTTAGATCACTCACCTACCACTCACACTACGAGCACAGTAACAAATTGAATGCAAAATCAAAAATCAAAATTGTCACCAACGCGAAACCATATGTTTTCACTTCACATACACTTGAAAACAAATCTGAGTCTCAGTTCAGTTGCAATTAGTGTCTTGCAACAGGTATCTAGGGTGGGTTTTACAGAAACAAGTCAATAATTCTTAGTAATTATCGTGATTATTTGAAGTATTAAAATGATCAAAACAGTAGCATTAAATCAATCAAAAAAGTGCTTGGTTCATTTACTTTTGAAATGGATTTGAGTTCAACCATTTTATGGTTTTAAATGAAACTAAGTGTTTTTAAATGACTCCACAATATATTTGTAAAAATCTGTAAATTGCAAGTAAATTGACAATTGTTTCGAAACAATTGTCAATTTACTTGCAATTTACAGATTTTTACAAATATATTGTGGAGTCATTTAAAAACACTTAGTTTCATTTAAAACCATATGATGAGTAGATTCCACGAAGTGGGGGTTTATACAGTTAATTCAACCATTTTATTTAATCACTTATACATCAACTTAATGCATAGCTGTGATCATGTTGTTCTTTAGAGGTAAATTATCACAGACATTATTACAATCATTGAAATCCTTACATTTATCATAAAAACATTATATTGATTTCCGTAAACATCAATAACTATGCGCTAATGTGATTAATACAATCACCTTATTAATAGTAATGATGCTTGCAAAATAATTATAGTAATGCTTAGTTTGATCAAATAGAACAAATTTGTGATTAAAATCGATCTATTCGGGTCAATACAAGCTGGTGATTTATATAAGGTTCGATATTTCTTTCTGTGTGGCCAAATTTAAGGCTAGAGTTTAAAAAAAATCACAAACGCACCACGAGAAGCGTTTACGTTTATCTGTAGATTGATAAAATCATATTATCTCGATAATCTTTACAATCACCAATGTACAATCGTTAACATTGATTCTTGATTGACCTTTCTTTAATTTCGCATATTTTCCGAGGCTCTTGTTTGCTTCTGTTGACTGTATGTGCGATGTTAACGATATTTATCAGCTTTATTTGGTAAACTATATTCCCAAATGTGAAATTCCAAATTGCTCAGCTGGAAATAAAACAGTAGATATCGAGTACGAGTAGAATGTATTAACCTACATACGAATCCAAATAAAAATAAGTATATAGAAAGAAGCGAGCTCCGTACATAACGAGAATTTCCTTAAAACCCAAAATATCGTTTCTCAATAAGTGCTTCCATATTTTCCCCCAATTTCTGAGACCAATATCCTGTTTAAATCAGAACGAACGGTAATATAGAATATTAAGGTTTCGTTTTGGAAACATAAAAATAAACTGGAAAGAAAAGGAAGGATATGGAACAAAATACGATATTTCGTCTTCATCTTTTCCATTGAACGGAATTACCTATGTACAAAGTTACAGGGCTAGTCTAGTCTCAATAAATACTTTTTCGTCCACCATTCTATTTTGTATACAAATCTAATGGCCAAGAATATAAGTGACGAACAAATTTTATCAAACAACATTAAACTCTAGGTTTGAAATAATTATCAGTAATAATTGAGAAAATATTACGATAATCGAAAGCTCGTACCTTGGTACCAAGCAGCTATCTAGCTTGAGAAATTTGTCATAAAGTAATGAGACTTTTTTGTCAATGTCCGAGGGATATTCAGCGGAAAATTTTTTGAAAGGAAAATTCCACGGCCAGTACGTACTTGCTACTCCTACCTCCCAACAGAAGCAGCAAGTACGTACCATGAATAAAGAAAACATACATTTATAGATTATAATAACCGTCTTTTAACTATTTGTTACTCCAAAACAACGCAATGTTGCCTTTTATTTAACTGATGGAGCTTACACAATGGAGATTCCGAAAAGACCCGTGGAAAAGGTCAAATAATTTAAACTTGTCATTATATATCAATCACTAAGAGGACAATTTGTGTACGTCCGAAAACGATGCTTTGAATGAAATCAACTCAAAATTTCATGTTTATTGTGAAGATATTTTTTGAATTGTCGCCTTTGAAATGCCCAATAGTGCTCCAATTAATGAATATATATATATAACTGAATTTAGGTCCATCCTGTAGATGGACAAACTGTTTAAAAAAAAGTATTGCTTACGAATCAATTTCTTTTATTGCGGAATGGTAAAATCCTTGAAAGAGCAGCCCAGATTTAATACTTTCAATGTGAAATTTATCCAGGAGAAGGCTATTGGGAAAAGAAAGATAAGCAAAAAATGTATCCGCATTCGTGTCGGAAGAAGGTGAAACATGTGGTTTGGTTCCAAACATTTGGAAAAATAAAAATTGTCATTTACGTTTGTGGAACATGGAATATTAACTACATTAACTGAGCTCACCTTTTTATTTTATATTTGCTTATTTTATATTATGTTTTTCTTTCTCTTGTTTTTTTAGCTCTTACGTGCTTTTGTCTTAGTTTATCTTGCAATAAATATATGCAACATTGTCTCTCTTGATACATATGGAGTACAGATGTTTGAAGGTTGTAATAATTTGATAATAACATTATAATGATTTGTGTATTATCTTTGATAGATAAATGATACTATTATTATTAAAAAAGTATAGATGCAAAACTGGGAGATTCGCAAATTGAAGGTAATAAGCAATCTTTCGTACTCTCCACTGCAGAACTATAACCAGTTCGTGTATGTAGTGATAAAAATAATAATATTAGATATCCAATAAAAGTTTTTTAAGTACATTAACCCCTCACCAAACTGTCAAAAGTAATAGTATAACACTATTTATTTGCAGGAAACTGTGAAAAAAGTGAATAGCCTTACAAAGTTTTTAAAATATTTTCAAAATTGTGACCGTTGGCTTTAAAAAAACAACTACTTATTGGTCTATATGCCCCGATATTGTCCCTTCCAATAGTAAATCAGAATTGAATAGTACAAACAGTATTTTGCGGTTGGAGGGAAGTTATCACAGCTTTAACATTTCCTTTACAAAAGGATATGTATTGATTGTGATTTCCGCATCGTCCTCAGTCCGGGACTAGGCCCATAGAGCACTCGGACCGAAAAAATCTACCTTGTACTGATGAGGTACAAATACGCCGAAGCCGGTCTACAAGAGATGTTAGGTTCATTCTTATTGCAAATAGTTGGTTAAATCTTGTAGATCCCGCTGAACTAAGAAATGTGATTCAATGTGTGTCGAGGCATGTAGACCGAGTTGTAGTTGTGAACGGTTACGTTTTTGAAAATATTTTTATTTTAAAAACTTTGTGAGGCGTCAATGGTATAAAATCATTATTCAATTTCTATTGGTAATTTGCTTCACTAATACAATTTCACAGGAAAATGTAATAATCTATTGATAACAAATAACAATATTAAAAAGCTAAAAAGTTGGGTGACAGCCTTTGTTTGAAAGTAAATTGTGAGCAGAATGAATTGTCGTAATGCTTGAAATGTATATTTTCTCTAATAATTATCAGGATAAGACAATCACCAACGTGTTAAGTTGATAATAACTCTCGTAATAACTAAAATCTGAAAAAAATACATGATTAAAATAAAAGGTATGGTTGCTTTCCCTGTCAGATCCATCTCCAGACGCGTTTCGCTATATCATAGCTGATCAGTGCTTTTTCGAGTCTTGTATGGAAAATCAAAATTTTCTCTTCGTGAATTGCATTTTATTTACGAGCAATACTTTTTATCCAGAATGGCTTTTTCTAAAAAAATTCCATTCATTTGTGCATTTGATCTGTAGATCAAATAAAAATGGTCAACATCAGAAGCTATTGACCGAAAAAAAACATAAATTTTCGAAATCTGATACTATTGGACCAAGATAGTTTTTTCTCAATTCAAGATCAGAAGATTTAGATTAATGATTATGTGGCTTCTTATTAAATTCCCATACTATTAGACCAAGATAGATTTGGTTTTCAATCAAAATAAAATGTTTGAGTTCAATAGTCTATGCTCTCGGACCAAGAAATATTTCCTTCCAAATCAAATTATAAGGTTCTCTTGTCAAGTGAGTTGTTTTTTTAGTTCTAAGGCATTGCCCCAGGAAATACTTCCTTTCAAATCAAAGTCTAATGTTCTCATGTCAATTGAGTTGTTTTTTAAAGTTCTAAGGCATTTCCCCAAAAAATATTTCCTTCCAAATCAAATTCTAAGGTTCTCATGTCAAGTGAGTTGTTTTATTTAGTTCTAAGGCGTTGTCCCGAGAAATAATTCCTTTCGAATCAGTGCCAAAGGTTCTCATGTATAGTGAGTTGATTTTTCAAGATCTAAGGCATTGCCCCAAGAAATATTTCCTTTCAAATCAAGGTCTAAGGTTCTCATGTCAAGTGAGTTGTTTTTTTAGTTCTAAAGCATTGCCCCAATAAATATTTCGTTCCAACTCAAGGTCTAAGGTTCTCATGTCAAGTGAGTTGTTTTTTCAAGTTCTAAGGCATTGCCCCAAGAAATATTTCCTTCAAAATCAAGGTCTAGGGTTCTCATGTCAAGTGAGTTGTTTTCTTCAAGTTCTAGGGCATTGCCCTAAGAAATATTTCCTTCTAACGAAAGTTCTAAGGTTCTTAGGTCACGAGAATTGTCCCAAGAAGTGGATTCTTCTAAACAAAATATAAGTAAGTATATTTCAACAAAATATTTAGGTTTTGTATTAGGAAATATATTATTTTGAAGCTAAGACTGTAAGACGAAGAGAAGTTCTTCCGTGAAGACATTTTAGAAACTTATGGAAAGTCAGTTAATCCTTATTACTCTCTTCAAATATTGATACAAAAACGAATAACAGTAACTAGAAGTGTCTAGAAAATTTTTCTGTCGTATGACAAACGTCACCTTTGTGACCAATCAAATTTCAACATAACCAGCAACAAAAAACTAATATAAATTAGTCCAGAACAAAATGTAAATAACGAGTTTATAAATCCAGATTTAATTTGTACTATCAATATCTAAGTTACATTTTATATTGGACACTTCGTATGAAGCAGCAACTCATTAAATATTATACAAGGCTGATAAAGTTTCTCGAAAGCAAATGTAGTTTCTTTTATTTGGCTCGAACGATAAATGGACAGGAACCAGAACCTTGTTTTATTTTGTACGTTTTCCATATACAAACTCGTATATTTACATGTCTAAAACAAAGCTACTTATATTTTATGAAAATTATACTCACGAAAATACGTGCAAATTTTCCATTTGGGAATAAAAGCCGCCGTCTTCTATGGGTAATTCGAAGGAATCGTAAAACTAAATTGTTCATTTTGTAAATTAAAACAAAATTCAAGACACGATAAAATAAGTTTTTTAGAGAAAAGTAAAGTACAGAAATATCTTAAGAATATTCGGTGATATCAAATGAGTGGAAAGCAAAACAAAATGAGCTAGATGCTTAGTACTAATAATTTTCTACATCCACGTTTTCTTCGTATTCGTTGAGATTAATGGATGCGTATAGTAGGTCTCATTTGTATTTTATGCTTTTTACTTTAGGGTTATTTATTTTATTGCCACTTTTTTGAACGTTATCTTCGGTATATTCCTTTTAAAATAAAAGAGGTTGTGTTGTGAAAATACCATAGGAAATAATTCACATTTTTTTTAAATTCTTACTTTAAAAACTGTACTTGTGATTGAGAAAAATAATAAAAACGGATGTATCAGTAAACATGAAAATAAGTTAGTTTTTTTTCAAAGTTAGCAGCATAGATATGCTAAAATGTTTCTGTTATAAGTAACAAAATAGTGAGTAAATATCTTGAGTAGAGTAAGGAGGAAAAGAAGAAGTTGATCGCCTAGCCTGTGTATTTTATAAAAGTATCAAGACATTTTATGACCATGTGTTTATGTATAAACTTATTTATAATTTGCTTTAAAGGTAAAGTATTCTTCAGAGCAAAATGTTATCTTTTAATAAATAGTTGAAAATCCCTGTCTGCATACCAACGAAGACAGCATAGGATCCTCAACTCCTTACAGAGACCAAATCAACGATTCCTTGAACTTCCTCAAAGCCATCAATATGTATCTACAATTTGTAATCCTCATGTAACATTTGTAAATACTGAACTGCCAATAACCCTAGTGGTTGACGCAGTATATGTTAAATAAAAAAAAGTTGATAATCGTACTTGAATTCAATAATTCAAAATCACCACAATGAATACCCTCCATTGATATCCTCTTATTCATATCTCTTTCGCAAACTCATACAAACAAGTAAACAAAGACATAACACTTGCTCCACATTCAATTATGTTTCATTCTGGCCAGCAAACCAAAGTATTTTATTCCAGTATTCCAGTATTCCAGTGGACAATTATTGCTTCTTCTAGCCAACTGAGAAGTTCAATTTCTCTAGCGGTTAATAATTTTTTACAAATTCAAATATATTGAGAATCCAGAGATAGTAGTTCAACAAAAACTTGTGCAACATAATTTTGTATACTCAGGAGATTGTCTTTAACATATTTGCTGCTTGAAATTACCTATCAAGATAAGATTATTAATTATTATTAAAAATGCCATTAGTTTAAAATTCGCGCTAAACCAAAAATGAATGATGACATAAGGAGTACGCACATAATCTAGAGAGCGGAAACAGACAGTAAAATTGTCTGTCAAACAACGGGGTAAACCAACGAGGTAAACCAACGAGGTAAAAAAGAAAGAGAGAACATAACAGTATAATGAATCATCGTCCAAAGTGGCTTCTGAATATGACCGACTTCCGTAAACAAACCAGAGGCGTACATTAAATTATTTAATTAGGTGAAACAAAAAACTCTCATATGCATCTTTTTAAGGTGGTATTTTTTGTTGTTAGAGATTTTGGTACAATCAAAAATTTAATAACACTATTGTACAACTCAATACAGGTCGTTCGGTGAATCTTTTCCCATGTATGAAATTATTCACATACTACTTTTTGTAGTACGTCTCTTTCCTACTCACAGAATCTGAACCGCCGAAATGAAACCGTTTGTTCCATTACAACATAACAAGAGTGACTGATTTTAAACATAAATGCCCAGTTTATTAATTGTTCCAAAGATATGGGGTCTTCACTAGTTTCACTAGTTTAACAAAGAGATTTTTTTAGGCTTGGCTGGAATTTGATCCCATCAACACAGGGTGTTTTACTAATGTTGGTCAAATTTAAAGGGGAAAATATTTATTATTTTAAATGGAACACCCTATAATTTTTGATCTCATTCGAAAGAGCAATCATTCCCCTTTCCAAAAATGTATAGTTTTCTATCTTTTGTTTCATCAACAACAAAGATATTCGAGGTTTCATGTAGTAGTACATTTTTAATTACGTGAATAATTGCCAACAAATCTGACAAACAGTTTATTTAGTAAGAAAACATGATAACATTATTCAATACATATGAAGGAGGGAGAACAAAAAAGTTACAATAAATGCTGCATATGCCTACCCTCTTCGTTTATGCATAACTGTAAATGAAATTTTAAATTTTCAAATGAATTTTCTAACATTTCTTGCGGAATGTTTTCAATAATGTTCCTGATATTATTTTTTAGCTCTGCTAAATTGTTAGGCTTATGATTGTAGCACCTATCCTTCACATATCTCCAGAGAAAAAAATCTGGGACAGTTAATTCAGGAGACCGCGGTGCCCATTCAATCGGTCCAGCTCGACCAATCCACTTATCATTAAAAAACGTTTTCAATGAATCTCGTGCTATTAACGAATAATGTGGTCAAAATTGCTGATTTTGTTGTTATGCGTCAAACGGTCACAGCATGAGTTGATTTAAGGCATCAAAATACGTTCATATGAAATTACTAATTAAAAATGTACTACTACATGAAGCGTCGAATATCTTTGTGGTTAATGAAACGAAAGATAGAAAACTATACATTTTTGGAAAGAAGAATGGTTGCTCTTTCGAATGAGATCAAAAATTATAGGGTGTTCCATTTAAAATAATACATATTTTTCCCTTTAAATTTGACCAACATTAGTAAAACACCCTGTGTTGATGGGATGAAATGTCAGCCAAGCCTAAAAAAAACTCTTCGATAAACTAGTGAAAACCCCATCTCTTTGGAGCAATTAATAAGCTGGGCATTTATGTTTAAAATCAGTCACTCTTATTTGAGACACCCTGTATAACAAACCGAGATAGCCATCCTAATTGAAACATCAATCTACGACCTACGTGTAATTTAATGTATTGATGTATTGCGTTTGTATATGAATGATGACACATGGGAAAAGATTCACCGAATATCAACTTAAATTTATACTAATACTCATAAATAACCTCTCTAATACTGAAAATCACTATTTTTTAACGTGTCTTTACAATTTGCACATTTCAGTATATTAAGGATATCTATGTTGACACAAGAATTGATGACTAATGTCGCTAATGTGGCTTCTCAATATG
>CAJUYI010001643.1:36797-48077 GCA_910591695.1 Galerucella pusilla
AGACATAGACATAGACATAGACATAGACATAGACATAGACATAGACAACAACATAGGGTGGCTCAAGAACAACAGATCAATGTACATAGAGAGATCAATTGAATAGTCTCGTAGCTCAGTTGAAATTGCCAAAAATTGGAGGAAAAATACAGGTTTAGTGAATGGAATTACACATAGGTATACGTTATTACTCTATTATCACAAAACTCAACACAAGAGTATAAATACAGCCCGATGTTAGCCTGTTTACATCCATGTTACTACTTAAAATTATTATATTTTAATATGTATAAAAGAATGTCTCATATTTTTGTCGAAGGTACAACTTCTTTCCCACCTTAGTAAGTAAGTAAACTTTATTCATCCTTATAGACATATAAATGTATAGGACAAGTCAATAAAAGTTATCACAAACAAACACATAAAATTAGATAGTACTGTCACAAAAAAATTCAGTAACACTTTTTTTTAAATAACCGATAGTTACCAGATTTATAATCTGCGGGTGAATGATTATATAATTTTATGCCCTGAAATAAGGGCGACAGTTCAAATTTATTTGTTCTGTGCTTTGGAATAGCTAACAAATTTGAATATCTCGTGTCATATCTATGGTGGTCCGACTGTCGTTCTAGCTTATCACAATGGTCTCTAATGTACAAAATAGTTTCAGACATAAAAATGCATGGAAAAGTTAAGAGTCTATATTTTGAAAATACTGGTTTACATGATTCCCTGTGTGGAATATTAAATATCTTTCTGATAATTCTTTTTTGTGCTATAAAAATTCTACTAGCTTCTGAGAGATTTCCAAAGAGCACTAAATTAAATAACATATGACCATACACAAGGCTATAGTAAACATTTATTACCGAGTTTATTACAGCATGCAATGGTAGTGAGTTCTTAATTCGGGATATTGCGAAGTAACCTTTATTCAATTTTTCACTTAAATGATCTATATGAACATCCAATCTCATATTTTGATCCACAAAAATACCTAAAAATTTTACAAACTTTTGAGACCTTATACCTATATTTTCATACTGAATTTTAATCTCTCTACTAATAATACCACTGTGAACCTGATAAAAAATACATTCAGTCTTTCCAATGTTTACTATCAAAGAATTTGCTCGGCACCATAGCACGAAGGATTCCAATAAAGATTCCAGTGTTAAGTTCCTCAAAGGTCACTCCTTCTACTACCACAGATGTATCATCCGCAAACAATGATATTATTTTGGCTTTTGAAATATGCCTAGGTAGGTCATTTATAGAAAGTAAAAATAATAGTGGTCCCAGAACAGATCACCGCAATTTACATTCTGAAAATTGGAAGCAGCCTCTTCTACTCTTACATATATTTTACGATCATTAGATAGATTTGTTTGGTAGATTTGTTCATAACTGATGCTATTGTATGAGCTGCCAAATATGGATCTAAAAGCTTCATTAATTCGCCAGCAGCTTCTTTAGAAAGTCTGTAAATTTTTAGGAACTAGCGGTCACTTAGATTGAAGGGAACTTGCCCAAAAGGATGAAGCACCGTTCTTGGCGTTCAAAAATCATCCTCCACACAAGTTTGACAACATTACCTATTTAGCACTATTTGATGCAGTTCCTCTAAATTTGCCATTTAGATTAAGAAAATATTAAACGTTCTCGCATCAATCTGAACTAAGCTTATTACTATGCTAATTACTAGTATAGACTATATAGAGTAACTAAAAAGGTAGTCAAAGTAAAAGGAGGGATGTTAAGACTATACAAAGTATCTGACAAAACCACAACACAAAATTCTAACCCCAAATAAATCAAAATTTTGCAAGTGAAATAAGCGTTTCGACAGCTAAACAGTATTCGAATTAAATTGGTGACATTTTTTCGAGCTGGAATTTTATTTCACACATGAAATTAGTTCAAAACTTGGATTGATCTAAATCAATGGAAATATGGAAAATTTCACTAGTGAAATATTTCAAAACTAGCCACCCCGGATATTAACAATCTCCATCCACCATAGCCGTACGATACAATTTTTCAAAGGGGTTTTTTCACTAGTATTCTCAATTTTTTGCTATTTCTTAGTATTTATTAAACGCCGTGAATTACGTTTCTTAGATTTTTTGGTTGTTCTCACTATCGTATTTCCTCAGAATTTTTCAATTTTTAAAATTTTTATTAACAACAATCTGGTTGTTTAACTTATTTTTTTAAATCTTTGGAACATTGGTGACACTATCTAAAAATTAAACAGGAAAATATTTCTAATTTCTAATTTTGATAGATACTTATGAAATTGTCCACATTGTTATATTTTTTTGTGGAAAGTGACGTTCCAAAATGTGTCAAAAACTTCATCCTCATCTTTAATTGATGTAAGGGAATAGCACCGTATATTTTTCTTGCTACAATTCACCTGTGAAATGATACTTTAGATTGTGTTTCGGTGTATAAGTTTCAACCTTACAGAAAAACATCCTCTGAGGAGATTCTTCAAAGTCCGGCCCTAACCACAAGGCCATATTTAGAATTCCAAACTGACTCCGTGCTGAGGGCATTAAAGGACAATAGCGTAGAATGAATAAGTAAATAAAAAATGAAGCAGCGACGAATGTTGGCGAAAAAACTAAAAATCTTATAGTGAAAATAAGAATGATTCAAACACCTTAAATTTAAGTTAATATTAAATTCATTCAAAAAACTGAGCTCACCAGTCGATTTCCCAATCAAAAAAATTATATACAGATGGTTGCATTCAAAATAAGAAAGTTGATATTGTCCACTGTCACATGACAAACCTTTTATAAAATTTTTTTAATGCGCATTTAGAAATACAAATCGAAGTGTTTAAGCGTTTTTTTCAACACTTCTCATCGAATTTATTCCATTTGGCTGTTCCTCACTGTATACAAAAGTCTTATATCTTTTTAATACAAACAGGTTGCGAAAAGTCTTATCACGTCATACGATTTACAGAAGTACGACAAGGAAAATATGAGAACAACTACTTGGAAGAGAGAGAAGAATATAATTGGGCGCAGTCAGTGACCGCTGTTGCCAAATGTACTTTGTAATTTGTCCAAATTTTTCCTCGAACTATATAATTTTATTATTATTTGAGTTGATCTCACTTATTTTAAAAGTCAATAGTATTACCAATCTCGATTTTCTCCCACTAAATACGGCTTTATCCCCTGTTAATAGTCAAATGCAAGTTATTTATTCCTTAGAAAGTACCAAACATTCTAAGCTGCTTTCATATTCAGTTCCTAAGCTGGAACTGAACACACGCCCAATGCTGACCATCCACAATTATTTATCCTGTATTCCTGGCAGCTGCTTCCTCCCTTCCTTATCATTCGATTAATTATTCATTAATTTGGTCCCTTTTTCATTTTATCTTGGGCTATCTGCAATGGTCTATTATTAATATTTTTTAATGAAACAAAACATGGGGTGAAACTTTTGAATTGAACCTGGGAAATCCTTCTTAAAAGATAGATCCCAGAAGGTTGTACGTCCAAAATAGGCCATCTAGCACGGGGTGTACCACAAGGTTCTATTCTAGGTCCCTTGTTGTATTGTCTGTACACTTCACAATTTCAGAAGAATCTCAAATACATGAACTCACATTTCTACGCCGATGACACACAGTTGTATCTTGATTTTAAAGAATCAGAAGCTGATACAATATCGTCTAGAATTAATGAAGATCTGCAAAATGTATTGGATACATCTAAAAAATACTGCTTGTCTATTAATGCAACCAAAACGAAAGTCATGCTGTTCGGGCGCAAGTCAACAAAAAATAAAGTTACAAATAAAATAAATTTGTCAATAGGGAACGAAGAACTAACATTTTCTAACTGTGAAAAAAATTTAGGTATTTATTTAGATGACTCCAACTTTTTCGTATCACATCTCAACGATATTTAGAGAAGCATTTTCAAACTTGAAGCTCGTGTATTCAAGTCGGCAAATCCTCAATCAATCCTCCAAAGCAATTATGTGTGAAAGTCTAGTATTATCTCAATTAAATTATGGTGATATTATATATGGCCCGGCGCTATCACAATTCGATATAAATAAGCTCCAGCGAATTCAAAACATGTGTTCGGCTAATTTGCGGTATAAGACGACGCAACCCAGTGTCCCTCCACCTAAAGAAATTGGGCTGGAAAAACCAGAATAATAAAAGACTGCTACACGCTGCTGTAACCTGCACACAACATCAATGTTCGTTTTAAAGGAACCATCACTATTCCTCCTCACAGAACATCGTTTTTTCGACCAAGCCTCTCATATCAGATTGCAAAAATTTACAATAATGCTGCCTAGAAACGTAAAAACACTACCCGTTTCTAAATTCAAAAAACAAATTAGAGAGATTATATCCAGTGGATCATTCGAACATCTTAAATTTTAATTTGAGTAACATGTCAGATTCATAACAACATACATATCCGTTGTTAATACTATTATCACACACCTGGCATAATATATACTTTTTTTAGGCCGCGTGGAAGAGCGCACTTAGCTATTTTCTCCTGAAGTGGTTAAGCGCGAACGTCGCCTTTTGCTCGTTGGTAGTACTATACTTTTATTTTATTTTTATTTTCTCGTTATCCTGTATTATTATGAGCAATAAAATCATTATTATTATTATTATTATTATTATTGAAATTTTCTGAACAAAACTATGTACCTACCTAAATTTGAAAGTAAATAAAATATTTTGAATGAAAATATATTTTTCTGTGTGCCACTGGATGGTGTATCAACTCAACTAACAAATTGGAGGGATATTAAAGTTGGCTCATCTCGGGTGTATATGATATATATTTAATAGTTCTTTTATGCATTAAGGCTAATGGAGCATATTTCATTATAAGAATATACTACGAAATATTGGGGATTACCTGACGATGACTATGAATATAAATCAGCATTAAACGGATTATGGTACCCACTGTTACTGCGTGTTGATTTATTAATTGGAAAAAGGACGTTGCTAGGGAGGTAGTCCAGTCCGTGAATGAACCAAAATTGTGCCAAATAAACTGGGTAGTCATTCCAACTAGAACTATTAATTTTTGTTAAGAACAATACAGCTAAGTTTCTTTCTACCGGGTTTCTGACCCAATTTAATTGCTAAAATCTCGGAGCTCAGAAATAATAGGGGGGTAATTTTTTCACTTAAAATTGCACAAGTGGTTTGTATTTTATCGGGTAAATTTGGGTTGTTTAATGAGAAATTGTTTCCCAGCAAGTTATTCGAGTCAAATTGCTAAAGGAAACAGTTTAGAATTTGAACAACACAAATTCACCCAATATCAATACAAACCTCGAGTGTAATTCGGCAGGACAATTTAATGAATGAGAAATTTGGAAACATACAGTTGTCAGAACCAAACATGAGCCCCGGAAAATATGCGAACTAAAATAAGGTCATCGCAAGCAGCCAATCAAGAGTCAATGTTAACGATTGTCCATTAGTAATTGTTAAATATAATCGAAATAATATGAGCGAGTGATTTCATCAACATACATCATTTTATTCATGTTGTATCAGTGTTGTCAATGCGAGGATGATTATCCGATTTTTAGACAATTTCACTAATTTGGATCCAACAGTTTTTCGAATATTTTGAAGAAGGTATATTATATAAAATGGCTATTGTTTTTGGGGATTTTCCATATTGACTGGGATCAAAGACTTTATTTATATAGCCAATGTGTTCTTTTGGCAATTTTGACAAAGTCTCTGATAATTTGAATAGTAAGTTCGGGTAATTTTCATTTTTACATCGGCAACACTGGACTATAACCAGTTCATATTTTGTTGCTTTCCATAGAAACTTAACCCTTCTTTTTCATGACATTAATACAGTCATGTAATTTGAAAATATAGACATTTAGGGCAAACGGTAGTTTTAGTTTTGGTCCAATATAAACTTTTTATTAATATTTAGAGTTATATTTTTAGCAAGCTTGACTTTGTTTACATATCTCTTAACAGTTGACATTTATGGTATCGATATTTGGTTATCGATTCAAAATATCGAATTGTTACTACAAAAATACAACTACAGCGACATGAACACGCCCACCAGGGTTCACGTTTGCTTCTGCTAACTGTATCAATGCAAACTTTATTTATGAAACATTAAAAATAAACACATTTTTATTTTAATGTACAATTATTAAAAACGCAGTTATTGAAATTCATACTAGGAACAGTGATATTGATGAACAAATGAATAAGTGAAAAAATCACTAGTGTATTTGTCAACAGTAAAAACACAAGAGCTTTTTTTTATCGGATAAATTTCTCGTTGCAACGAAACAGTTTTGCCAATCACTAATTTTACGAGAAAAACTGACATGATAAAATCGCGACACCGAAGGTGGAGCGATTTTATCTAATGTCAGTTTTTCGAGCAAATTTAGTGATTGGAAAAACTTTGAGTTATCCGATAAAAGAAAAGCTCGAATGTTTTTTGGCAAGATAAATTAACGACAGAATATATGGATGAACAACAACAATAATTATTTTTATTAATACAATAAACTACAGAATTTATGGATGAACAACAACAATAATTATCTTTTTAATGCAATAAAATTCGATTATTTGAAAGTACAATCATTAAATACAAAACTTTTATAAATTGTTTGCTTTGGTGTACTGATTTGAAAATTTTCTTCTGTGGTATTCACACATGTGAAATATTCATTTTGATTTCTCGGACTCGAGGATCGTAAGGAACTGATGAGATTCTCATGATGTTCATGGTCAATTTGAAGATAGGGTTTAATTGAAGAAGATGATGAGTGTCCCGTTATCTTAATAAGCTGTTGTTCACTTACTCCTGCTTTTGCTAATTGAGAGACTGTACTGGCGCGATTTGAATGATTGGTAATTTTATTATTTGTGATGTCGAGTCCAACTTTAGTGGCAGAATTTTTGGTCCAAGTAGAAATCATATTGATACCTAGCGGAACATTTTTATACCAACCTTTAGAATTTGTGTTTTTCCAAAAGGGGTTTGGAGTTAAAAAAAGTCGATCGGATGTTATGTGTTCATTTCTTTTTTGTAAGAGTAATTTTAATGATCTAACGGGACAAATACTTTAATCCATTTCATTTTTTACTAACCATTTGCTGTCGGTCAATTTTTTCGATCCACCCTGTGCCGTCTTCGAAAATATTGAATTATATTCAAATCTATTTGTTGGAATTCCATCGTGGTTCTTTTCCTCTTTAAAATGGTATATTTTACAGTTTACAGCTTCTCCTCCCCTCCAAGCTAATTCATAAGAAGCTATATGAAAAAATCTTTTTCGTAGTCCTTCTGGTTCTTCTGCATTCCACAATTTTGCCATTTTCATTATATCTTTCTTGTCCAATGCTACAGAACATACCTTCCTTTTCGCCGGAATAGCTTGTAATTCTTTCCGTTTACTATTTCTCGCATCACGAGCTTCTTTAAAAGTTATGTCGAGAAAAGGATTAAGGGTCCGTTGAACTATAGGGAAACACGAATTTTTGACTGATTTTGCGAAAAATCGATAGTACTCACCTATTTTGAGAATAATCCGTCAAAAAATTTGCGGGTTATACATATTTTGCTGAGAAAAATCCAAAAAAAGATTTTTTTTCGCCACTTGAGCCATAACTTTTGGGCTAGTTATTTTATACAAACCACAGTTTAAATGAATTGCACTGTACGGAAAAGTGATCAACAACATGTTTTCTCGCTAATTATAACAACATTTCAGTTAGTTTCTTCATAATATTGTTTAAATTACCACTTTTATAAATATATATTTGACAGGCTACAAATTTGTATGAAAACAATTAAATCAAATGACAAATGACATAGAAGCTCTAGCGTAATGTGTGACATGGTTGCCAGCTGTAAACGATTACTTGAGAATCATGATATTTTTAAAATATTAATTATTGCATTCGAATTTCATCTTAGATAGTATTGGATGAGAGGGATGAATGCATTGTAATGCACGTCAATCTATTCAAGAAGAGGAAAAAAAATATAATAATTGGATTCACCCTTCCCCTTCTAGAATAACTTAATGTGGATTACAAATAATTGGAGGCGCTTGCCTTCCCCTCAAGATATTCAAGAAGTGAATATAATAATTGGATTCACCCTTCCCCTTCTTGAATAACTTAATGTGGATTACAAAGATATTCCAGAAGGGGAAGGGAATATAATAATTGGATTCACCCTTCCCCTTAATTATTCTAGAAGGGGAAGGGTGAATCCAATTATTATATTCCCTTCCCCTTCTGGAATAACTTGATGTGGATTACAAAGTATTGGATATTTTTTGAGGGGAAGGCTGAATACAATGATTATATATTTTTTGTTTCCCCTTCTTCAAATACGCAATATAAGGATATCATCATATATAAAATGTGTTTATAATTTCATTTATGTTCTTGGGTTTGTCTTGAATGAATCTTACTAAAAATATAGTCTGATACAATATTTAATTTCGTATCTTAATAGTCATGTAGTATAATTTATTGTCGAGTAGTCGATTACAGCTGGCAACCACGCTACAAAATATTGTATGTTTTGTAGGTTGCATATCTGTGTATGCGATTATTATTGAAATTATTTATATCCAAACTGGTTGCCTGTCAAATATATATTTATAAAAGTGGTAATTTAAACAATATTATGAAGAATCTAACTGGATTTTTTTCATAGATAGCGAGAACACATGTTGTTGATCACTTTCATGTACAGAGCAATACATTTAAACTGTTTTTTGTATGAAATATCATGCCAAAAAGTAATGGCTCAAGTGGCGAAAAAAAATCTTTTTTTGGATTTTTCTTTGTAAATTGTGTATAACCCGCAAATTTTTTGACGGATTATTCTCAAAATAGGTGAGTACTATCGATTTTTCGCAAAATCAGTCAAAAATTCGTGTTTCCCTTTAGTTCAACGGACCCAAGGATTAAATTTAATATTGTACTCGCAGAAATATTTTTCTTGTGCCATCTTCGCAGTCGAATTCCAAATTGATTCAACCGCATATTCTTTATAATCATCTCAATTTTTCTTTTTCATATTATAGGCCCAATCCTTCAATATATTTGCTACTTCGTGTATTGGAATTATTTCGGACAATTCATACTTTCGAACTTGACAAAACTCCATAAATTGTCTCCAGATTGAAGTTTTTGTGTTTTTTGTAGATTGCGGTATAGCTTTCTCGATATTTGTCGTAATTTGATCAGTCGAAACTTCACCAAAACGATTCATCTTTTGGGTTTTTATATCAACAAAGTTAAATAATTACCACACCGATTCAAAATAATATGTTTAAAATTCAAAAATCTGACAGACAGATTATAAGTAACCAAACTTGCGACTCATTGTCATTGTGTAAAAGTGACGTGCGCTTACTAGTTATTGAGGAAGAGGAGTTTTTATCGCGATAAAAAAGGATGCACCTTTTTTATCGATGTCAAAGTGACAAAACATTTCCAGGTATATGACATTTTAACATTGGAGTTAATTTATCGCTGTAAAAGTTAAAGCTAACTTTTGCCGCTGTCAAAGTGGCAATTGCACTGTGGCCTATGAGATTTTTTATACATGAATTAAATTGTCACAGGAAAAATTAGATGCTCGAATGGTATTTGACATTCCATGAGTAACAGATTATTTTGCATACACATAGCTTACAAAATATACTACCTATTTTACATGCATACATAATAAATATGTAGGTGTTTATTTGAAAACTGAAGAACAGGCAATTTATTCATTTATTTATATTATTTATTTTATAACAAAATACTGCAAACTTAATTATTTATGGTACAGGAAAGTCACCAAATATGGAATAGTATCCTAATATGGAATGCCTTCATTTCTCTAAGACTATAAGTATGCAACGCAACACTCGACCATCTTCTGTTTCATTTAGATATATTTATTTTTATTTTGGTGTCCCCTTCCTTTAACGCGCAGTGTATAAATAGTCAACTCCATCTACTACTTTGGTCCTCTACAGGTTTCAATAGGTTGCGAAAAGTCTTATCGCGACATACGATTTACACAAGGACAATAGGAAAAACTGTTTGAAAGAGAGGGAGGAATAATTGTGGGCAGGCAGCGTTGGGCGTGTCAGATTGACTATCCCCACTATGAAAGTAGGTTCTATTCACAGGAATTGGTCGATTTTCAAATGTCACAATAAACAAATTAACTATTGCATCAGCCTAATGACCTCCAAAATTCCATTTTATAGTTTGCACTTTTTCCCAGGTTAAGTATGTTATTGAAGGCATAGTAAATGTTTTATTTCCAAATACAATGGCATGCGCTACCAACGTGATCAACCTTTGTAGCGAAAAGATAAAGAAATAAAAGTGAACTCCCTCTGTAAAGGACACTGTTGCCGGATGAAAGTGTTCAGTTTTACCTACTAGTGCATGAGCTCGAAAAAAAAAGGCGAGAAAAAAATATCATTTGTACAAATTAATTTGCGCTTCTGGCAACATCGGTTAAAATAGGGGGCACTGAACACTGGAGGTTTTTGGTAGAAGGTACTAGACACGCCTATCGCTGACTGCACACAATTATTCTTCTCTCTCTTCCAAGTGGTTTTTCTTATATTCTCCTTGTCATACTTGTGTAAATCGTATGTCGCGATAAGACTTTTCGCAACCTGTATACCTATTCACAAACTTGTATGAGTTCTCTGTACTTCATCTTTCTCTGAACAAGCTTAAAACACACACACATACGTGTGTTATAATTTAGACATTCACTGAAAATAAAACAGATAATATCAATAAACAACCAACAACCAAATTAGAATAGATTTACGATCAATGACAAGCCTATTATTCACTTGAAAAAGGTAGTGAGAGTAAGGCGAGTAATAGAGAATGGGGAACAACCCCGCATTCCCGGTAGGAAGCAAATTACAGGCCATTACAGCGTAATACTCACAGAGATATTAACTTGTTCAGGGGTAATGGTGGCAAATTTAATGTAACAGACATGATGGATACCGGTGACGGAAGACTATGAGAAGGTTTAATTGTTATTTTTCTGAATTTTAAGAACTCCCTAGGGAACAGTTAACCAGTGATTTATAGTTAATTTACAGAAATACGTGGGGTGGATAGTTTTAATTGAATTGCTTTGCTGATTCTCGAAAAACAGGAATCATTTTAAACTGAATTAATTCAGAAATACGATACTCCTATAATTTTTTGTG
>CAJUYI010001644.1:0-12210 GCA_910591695.1 Galerucella pusilla
ACCCCCTAAACTATCTACTGTGGTTGTTATAATAAAATCATCTTACAGTCACATTTCTCTATGGCTGGGTGTTTATTTCCAGATCGAAGGATCGGAAAAGGAGGAACAATGCAATAACCCGTTATTCCACTCCATTAGGCTTCTTTTTATGGATTTATTCCAATTCCAGTCTACACCAATAGTAATGACAATATCTTCTAACTAACAATGAATTTTTGCGTTACTTCATAGAAACATTGAATATCGTATTCACGATAAGTTTGCAATTTTGACATTTGTAGTAACAATTGCATCCACTAAACAAAATCTAAATATCGAAAGTGCAAATGGAATAATCAATCATATAAAGGGTTACGGTCCAAAAGTTGGTTGCCGTGTCCGGGGTTGCAAGACTTATATATGTTGTCAAAATCAGACAATTTTATTAGAATTTCTTGTGTTGGTTTGTCGTTTTATTCGCATTTTATAGTTTGTTATTTACTGTGTAAGATACAATCTGTTATTATATTTTAATGAAAGTATTGAGCATTGCGTCGCAATGCATGAGTCTTTATCAAGTGGTTGCAAGGAGATGGTAGCATCCCCAATGTCATATTTTTAGAGATAATGAGATAACGGTGGACCGCTAATTCGTATTACTTCTGTGAGAGATGTGAGTCTTCAATAAATACATTGTTACTTATTACTGCAATAACGATGCAATTGAACATGTGCATGAAGACATTTTTCAATTGAACTTATGGACATCTTGAAATGTATGTATTTACTCATCAAAATTTCATAATTCCTGCTCTTATTTTTTAGTTGAATTTGATCTTATACAATAATCGTGAAAAAATGAATGATTTGTTATTAAGACATACATATCAGCAGCATTCTGCGAAAAAATCATTTCAATAAAAATGTACAAACTTTTTATTTTAATATAATTTAGGAAAATGCGAAAGTTGCTGACGTTGTTGGTAACATAAAGTGAAAAATGTGAGTTTTCGTGTTTCCAGCCATTTTCACTACATAAGGTTGATTTTTTATGAGAATTGGAATGAAAATGTGTGCCTCAAGCAAATAGACCACCCCCTCGTAAAAAGTAGAACCATTTATCAGCGTCACATTTGTTTTACTCTAAAAAGTGCTGTGGGCATAAAAATGCTTTTTTTTGTCTCACCTTCATATTTGGGACATCAACGAATTGAAATAAATATGAATAATGCATTTCAACCAACTTATAATTCACGTCATACAGTAGCCTGATCCTTTTACTAGTGTCAAACTAAACGCGCTGAAGCTTTTAAATAGAAAGTTTAAAGCGTTTTACGGCGGGAAAACGCCCAAATGCCATATGCAGTTGGTGCATGCAGAATCGTTTGTGTTCAAAGGCAAACAGCACCCGTGGGAAATTCCTAATTTTGAAAATATGGCATGGAAATACATCTATTTGTTCTTTCTAGCAGGCAGATTGGATATCGCGTAAATTCAGCGCGTCAAATTAAGTTGAGGCAAACAGAAATGTGGATTAATTTTTATGTCACACACACACACTCACACAAATGTTCGTTGTATTGACGGGTGCTATTTTTTCACATTTCAATATCGAACACGTATATCGTATAATATTCAATGACCCCTGAGCTACGTAGTTTTTGAGAGTGTGATATAAGAGAATAAAAAACACGGCCCACGCCTACGCAATAATAACGCTGAAATAATTAATATTCTTAAATACGTGTTTATATCTCAGTAAATATATTACATAAGAGAGGAAGTCGGGAACTGGCTAGTTAAGGAACACCAGCTCAAATGAAGGCTGACACAAGGACACCTCCATACTAAGAGTTTACCGATCTGTATCTATATCTGTAGAGTAGTGAGAGTGAGTGTAGGCTCACAGCACTTAGGCCACATGTGACCCATTGTACATCCTCCCGAGGAGTTGTCCTAGGTCATCGTCCATCCTGTCCTTCTCAGGCAGGTGTAGGCCAAGACTCACCGAACACACACTCTCTTATTGACGATAACTCCGGACACTCGCATAAGACATGCCTGACAGTTTCATCTTCCTGTTCACACATCCTGCAAAGAGTTGTGTCCACTAGCCCCATAGTATGGAGGTCTTTCCTTAGTTGACAGTGGCCAGTCAAAAATCCTACTGTTAAACGAATGTTTTTCCTGGTCATCGCCAAATATTTCTTCGGCGCCAGCTTCCCAGGGTCGCCCAGGGTGATCCTGGCAAGACTGCATCCTTTGATTCCATCCCATCTCTTAAGGGATTGAGCATGGGTGTAACGTTTTGCTAGTTCCGCAATTGTCGGAGTCTTTAGGCCGTAGGTGTCACTGGGTCTTAGAATTTTTAGTCCAGCGGCTTCCCTGGATAAAGAATCGGCAATGCGATTTCCTTCACTCCTGTCGTGCCCTTCAACCCACCTCAGGATAATATTGTTATCTGCCAAGGCGTTAGCTAAATCTTGGTGGCACTCTAGTCCTAGCCTCGATATAACAGGTTCTCTGTTCAAGGCTAATAGGGCTTGTCTACTATCAGTGCAGATTGTTATATTTTTGCCAGAAATTACTTTTCTGGTTAGTTCTTTTGTGGCAACTGAGATACCAGCCAGTTCTGTTTGAACCACGCCGGTATTGTTTCCCATTCTCCACTTAATCTTTAGGCTTTGTGCTCTGGAGTAAACTCCACATCCTGAGCCTCCTTTCATTTTTGAACCATCTGTATATATGCGTACTGCATTTGCAGCATCTGGCTCTGTGTTCTGTTTCATTTGTATTTTGTAGGGTTTGTTAAACAAAAACCTGGGTTCAATTGCATCATTGGCTGCCTGCAGCAGAGGTAGCGCAGTGAGCGCTTCCTGCCATAGGCTCAACCTCAATTGGCCCACTCCTACTTCGGGGCTTACACCAGCCGTACGCAATCGTACTATGGCCATTAACGCAACCTCCTTGACGTACATGTCCAGAGGGGTCAGACCAGTAATTAGTCTCATTGCTGCGGTTGGTGTTGTTCTCATGGCTCCTGTGATGTTCAAACAAGCCATTCGCTGTATTTGATTTAGTTTTTGGATGGCCGTTGCTTGTAGAACCTTCGATCCCCATGAAATTGCTCCATACGTTAAGATGGGTCTTATTTTTGCTGTGTAGATCCAGGTGACCACACTAAGTGACAGACCCCATGTGCGTCCTACTGTCCTCCGACACTGCTCATAATCCACATATGCTCTTTTTGCTCTGCTGTGTAGATAAGAGTTCCATGTTAGTTTCCTTTCGAGGGTAATACCAAGGTATTTCACCTCTTCCGAAAAGTTTAGTTTGCTTTTAAAGATTTCGGGAGGTTTTAAACCCGATAAACTTCTTTTCCTGGTGAAAAGGACCATCTCTGTCTTTCTGGAATTAATCGACATTGAGTGTTCCTTACAACATGTTTCAATTAATTTAAGTCCATCCTGCGCTCTATCGCACAGTGTGTTCACAAATTTGCCAGTCTGCAAGAAAACTATGTCATCTGCGTATGCAATTGTGTAGATTCCATTGTTGTTGAGGTGATTAATCAGGGTGTCTAGGACTATGTTCCACAGAAGGGGTGATAAGACTCCTCCTTGTGGACATCCCCTCATGATCAGTCCTTTCACTGTGATGTCTTCTACATTGATACTTATTGCTCTACTAGAGACCATCTTGAGTATCCATTCTCCTACTACCAGAGGTAGATTCCTGGAGTTGAGTTGCTGGGTAATTGTTGGAAAGGTTGTTTTATCAAAAGCTCCCTCGATATCTATGAATATACCCAGGGTGGATTCTTTGTTGTCCAATGATCTTTCGATTCTGCCAACCACTTGGTGAAGGGCCGATCAATGGACCTCCCCGGACTATATGCATATGCTGATTTGGATGAAGTGGGTTGTGAACTAGCACTTCATCTTTTATATACCGCTCGCATAACCTCCCCATTGTTTTTAAAAAGAACGATATGAGACTAATTGGTCGAATGCTTTTGGTAAGGTGTAGTCCATCCTACCTGGTTTGGGTATAAATACCACTCGTACTTCTCTCCACTTACTGGAAATATACCTCAGAGCTGAAGAGGCTCTGAAAATTCCAACCAGGTGCAGCATAAGAATATCCATTCCCCATTGAAGTAGGGCTGGTCTTATTCCGTCAGGTCCTGGTGACTTGAAGGGGGAAAAGCCCGATATGGTCCACCTTATCTTGTCCTCATCAATCACTGCACTAGCAGATTGCCAGTCGTATTGAGTCTACTGAATAAGTTAGACAAGGAAATCTCGTTCAGGCTGCTGAAACTGGGTGAGAGAAATTTGAAGACAGCTACCGATATGGTGACTGGACACTGTACCCTGAGGAAGCATTTGCACACGATGGGCAAAGTTAGCGAACCTATGTGCAGAAAATGTGAACTCTACGATGAAACACCTACCCACATACTCTGCTTCTGTAGGAACTCACAGGGACTCAGACGGAAGCACCTTGGAGTAGAAATAATACAACCATCACAACTACTGAAGATCCCTTCAGATGATTAAGTGGCTTATACACGAAGCTTCTGGAATAGAAGGGAGTGGATAACATGGGTAATGGTACAAAGATTCAGTTCAAGTACCTGGGCTGTTGAGCCCAACCCAATCGTATGAATGAATGAATAAATCTCATAAATATAAATTCTCAATATAGGGTATTTCTCATAAAGTGCTGTTGAAATTCAATGTAGAATCCGAAAAATTTGATAGTAAACAGAGTGTTACCTTTAAAATAAGAAAGTTGTCGTTCACATTCGGTATGACCGGAATTGATGTGTGAAAATATTTTCCGTAAATTCGTCATAACTTGTTCTCTATCTATGTCAATTTCAGAATAGAATAATGTTACTAGTATCCAATGTATAGATAGTGTGAGCTCGTCGTGAAACAACCTGTATATTTTCGACACTTCCACTATCCCAATCACACGATAATTGTATGACAGGAGAACTAAGGGCTAGACCACAAGAACGCCATTGCCACCTTCAAAGCTCAAGCATGTCTAACTGGTAATTGCGATACTGAAGGGAATTTTCTCTTTGAAAGAAGTTGTAGAAAACAAGGAGGAAGAGGTTTTTCGAGAGTGAAAGCTTGGGAAAATCGGCCACTACCACAGGCGCTGGAAAATCGTGATTTTTATTATGAGAGACAACTCTAATAATATTATTTCGGAACTTTTGAATATTTCATTTGACGGAAATTTGTTTGTTTTAACATGGATTAAAGTTGATTGTATTTACATTTCGATTCGTTTAAAACGATAATGAGAGCATTGCAGTATTATGACTATATCCATTGAAATTGTATAAGTAGTCCGTGAAACTACATGAATATACTTGTTGATTGAAAAGTACTCCTAGTGGTATGTTTAGTTGAAGTAACACCGTAAATCATTCAATAATTACCGCTAGATTTTGGCATAAGCGATTATAAAGCTATATATCAGCTATATATTATGTAATGCTAATATTTTCAGTTTTTCACTGACACAGCTTCTGCTAGATTATTCTTCAAAACTATGGTAATTTTGGTTCATAAAATATTCTAAATAACTTAAAAAAGAAAAGAAAAAGGGAGATTTTAACTGACAAACTTTACTGTGGTATTTCATTGCACCAAAAAGTGTAGCAATGCCATATCACAACGTGATTTAATTTCCTAAATATTCACCTACAGGGCCAAGCAACAAGTGAATATTTTGACAAAAATCCTACTAGTAAATGGTTGGTGCCATCATATGAAAACATTACATGGTATGATTCTGACGAATTTGGTCACGGAAATATTTCCCAGAATTTTTTTATGAACATTGAAACTGACAACAAACTTTTTGGGGGGTTGAGGATACATCTAGATGTGTTATAGATAGTCCAATTTCAAATTTTAAGGATTACAGATAACTATTTATTTACGATTTGTAAGTGATTTTACACTATGCAATGTCTCTTATATGATTGCAATATTCGTTTTTCACTAGGATTCTCGCCAATTTTTTTGATGCTCTATAAATATCTTGGCCTATACCGATCACAATGACATATAAATATTTCTAGTTCTTGAATATTGAGAAAAGAGGATGTACATTTCACAGTCAATGGAAAAGTTTTGTTGCTTCACGTATTTTGAAAGGGCCATTAACGATATCAAACATTGGAATATGTTTACGCAAATCACTAGGAAAATCCGGACAAAATTCCTTGAAGCAGAAGTCAAGATTTGCTATTCACTTCCTTACTGTAAGGAAATAATATTTCCTCACAGTTGTTAGTGTTCTAAATAAATAATTGGAAACATGCACATTGTTTATAAGGAATTAATTCATATGTCGAAAAGATCAATACATTGCCGAATACATTTTAAAATTAATCTGTTATATTTGCAGTTATGTGACAGTTAGACACATTGGAGGAACATTATTATGAGAAACATTTTGGAAAGCATGCGCGGGGTGATGAGTTATTTTGCTGAATATTTTGTGCTGTCTTAATTTTATTTGCCACCTCAACCCTATTGTTAAGAGACTCTTCGATGTATCTTCCAGCAACGTTTGATGACTTTCTTCCGCCATGACTCTTATTACTGCGAATGAAACTTAAAACATATATATTGGAAAGATAAATTTCCAACTCAAAGGTGTGAAAGATAAATAAAAATATGAAATATAAGCAAGGAAATGTTCATGCGTTAAAAATGTTTGTTAAAGAATTTATCACGCAGCGAATTAAATATTCGTTACAAAGGAAATTTGCACATGAAGAGAATTTAGTATACGTACGTAGTTTGGTCTTTAAACCAATTAAATCTTCATTTTTAGGAAGCCCTAATTTCCTCATTTTGCATTTTCCACTCTATTAAATCTTAATGGAGAATCGCTTTCCCTGGTTGGAGATTTAGATGCGGTGCTCGGTTTGTTATTAACGAGAACATTAGAGGTGCGGACGAAAAATTTCCAGCTTTACTTCTCTAATTTACATTGCAAAAATAATAGCTCCATGGAATTATTAATGAAATGAAGCCGGTTGTCCCAGCTTTTTTTTTTTTTTTCAAATTATGAGTTTTGATTGATTGAGGTCCCACTTGCAGTGTACATTTTGCAGGAAGGATGCAGTTACTTTAATTATAACAAAATAGATAGGTATTTATGAAATCATAGGGATAATAATTACGATGATTATGGTACTAGGCTTTCGCGAGTAAGTGAATAGAGG
The DNA here is from genome assembly GCA_910591695.1 of Galerucella pusilla. Taxonomy (NCBI): domain Eukaryota; kingdom Metazoa; phylum Arthropoda; class Insecta; order Coleoptera; family Chrysomelidae; genus Galerucella; species Galerucella pusilla. The sequence goes on from CAJUYI010001644.1 coordinate 7,244, forward strand.
TTACTTTTTCCATTCCTAATCATGAAAATTTCAATTTTATTGCTTTTTAAAGTGACAGTATCTCGTCAGGACATCTACTCGAACTCCTTGTGCAGTCTTACTCTGGCTTATGCATTCATTTGTTTTCACCAGGATGTAGTCTCCCAGGAAACGGTATATCTTTGAATGCTTCCATGTATTTTATGTGATGGAAGTATATTTGTTATGTTCGAGCAGTATCTTCGAAATCTTGAATCTTCGACTTGCAAACGAATGAATTTATCAGTCGTATCAGTCCCATAGAATCTTGCGCAGTACGTAGACTGTAGCTGTAGCGCGTATATAGATCATAGCAATCAAGTTTTTTAATGATACTACTGACTGAACGAGAATAAACGAAGTCTCAAAATTGACCTTATAAGTGCATTTAATTAGCATTCGCAGGTGAAAAATTTGAATCTTGCTTTGTCTCTATGCCACAACGAGACACTCTTTGCTTCACTATGTTCGAGCCTACGTGAATATTATTGCGTAGAATAAATAAATATCGTTATTAGCCACGTCGCTAATCTTGAACTTCGTCGCTGTACTATGTTTCTACCCCTGGTCTTCCGAGATTACATTGTATCTGCATTGTATATTGTATAGTGCATTACAACAGATTTTTTCTAGAATAAAAACTGAAGTAATATAAAATCGCAAAACCATCACATGCACTCGTGATATTTTCAATAATACCTACCTTTAGCAATAAATACAACAGAAAGCAATGTAACTGAACAATTCTTGAATGTGAAAACAAAAATATCCACAATGAAAAAATCAGGGATATATAAAATAAAATTGAATTTCCAGAATGTCTATATTGGTCAAACCTGTCGAAATTTTGACGTCATAATGAACACTCACGGGTACCTATGCAGATTGAAACATACAGATAAATCCCATTATACAGAACATCCACTTGATACCAAACATTCATTAACACAGAACTAGAAGTATCGTTGAAATAATACCCTTCTTGGTGTGCGTCATCGATTGTGAATCTCCTTTTATCACATTACGTAGGAAGAAATGGAAAAAGGCAGGTCTGTGATTAATCCTAATCAAAATATCACAATAATAAACCGTTTGAAAGTTTTACAAACGTTAACTCTAATCTTTGACTCAAAAAATTTTTATTGGTTGATGTTTAGATTACGCGCCAGCGCAACCTATCAATCGCGAGGTTAAAATACTATGAAGGCGTAACTTTCGTAGCAACAATGTGTCTTACGTCTTTTTCTACAACTGTCACCCTGACAGTTCTTGTCAGGTGTGTACTTTGTTGCTTACGGTCAATAATTGTATGTATTATTTATGAGAAGTGAATATTAATCTTATTCTTATATTTATCTGGATAATACAAAAATATGCTTAGATACACAAAAAAACATCAGCATTCCGAAAGTTCTGAAGTATTTTCAGTTAAAAAAAGAAGCTGGTAATTATTAATTTCATAGCCTTCTAGGCTTTGGCTTAATACGATCCTGATGATTTTATTTATCAAATTTAAGGTTAGCTATATGTCAAAATAGCAAATAAAATAAACGATATGCCGAAAACCCGGATATACCTCACAATCGATGACGCACACCAAGAAGGATATTATTTCAACCATACTATATATTTGTGATAAGAAATAAGAGCTAGAGTCTGTTCAACCATCCTTTGCCGTTACGTCATAATCGGTGACGTATTAATCTGCTGTTTTACGTATGTCATATATTGGTTGAATGTTATTTTACACTCAACCTCAAAATTATAATCAATGACATATGTTAAGAGTTATTTTCAAAATATGACAACTGAACTGTAAAAAAGTAACAGATAAAATGTATGTCGACCTTAGATAAGAATTAATGACGTCATAATTCCGTCTCATCCATTTCATGATTGAGAGAGCAAGCTGGAAAATGTATGACGTAACGGCAAAGGATGGCTGAACAAACTCTAGATATCCTTGAAGAATTGTAAATTAAAAGTCCTTGAGAGACCCACAATATGAAGTCATCATATGTATCTATAGAGTAGAGAGGGTGAGTGTAGGCTCACAGCACTTAGGCCACATGTGACCCATTGTACATCCTCCCGAGGAGTTGTCCTCCTAGGTCACCGTCCATCCTGTCCTTTATATCGGCAGGTGTGGGCCAAGACTCACCGCACACACTCTCTTATCGACGATAACTCCAAACACTTGCATAGGACAGTTTCATCTTCCTGTCCACACATCCTGCATAGGGGTGTGTCCACTAGCCCCATAGTATGGAGGTGCTTCCTTAGTTGACAGTGGCCAGTCAGAAATCCTACTGTTAAACGTAGGTTTTTCCTAGTCATCGCCAAATATTTCTTCAGCGCTTCCCAGGGTCGCCCAGGGTGATCCTGGCAAGACTGCATCCTTTGATTCCATCCCATCTCTTAAGGGATTGAGCATGGATGTAACCTTTGGCTAGTTCCGCAACTGTCGAAGTCGAAGTCCAGCCGCTTCCCTGGCTAAGGGAAAATAGATATCCAGGGCTGATAATACCTGAGCCCTAGCCTAACCAAAATATATAACATTTGGTAGAATTGACATCGAATGTATCTTCTGTCATCTTTTCGATTATATGTCAATATATATAGTAAGTTCCATTTCTAAGAGTGATATAAGTAGATTCCACAAAGTAAGGGTCCAAATTCTGAGAGAGTTGTTGTTTCAAAATCACTTTTCACGGTATTAAGTTGGAGACATTGAGATTGAAAATTATACTGATTAGAACGGAATAGGGTCTTATGAATAAAAAACTGATCAAGTGGAAATTAGAATATTTTTATTACTACGGTTAACTGTTCTGTGCTCTACTTTTGTTTTTAATAGCATTCAGAATGATATAATAAAATGGGGACATATTTCCGAAATATTACTGCATTAAAAATTAATAGTGTTTAATTCAAAAGGTTTTAAAATTAAGTACGACTATAATTTCCAATTCAATGATTACATAAATTATAACAAACCAGTTTCACCAACAATGTAAATGGAGCCAAGTAAATATTTTTATAACAGAAATTCAACTTAATCTATTGACAAACATTTATCGATATCTTCCCAAACTGAAAACTCTTTCTATTCGCTACAAAATGATCATGGTAATAATTTTCAAAGTGTCGACTGCTACAAAATCCTTTAGAACCGTCAACAAACCCCATAAAATATGAATGCTTACTCACCGTTCTGTCGCCAGGATGTTTAACGCGACAGTTCAGTAAAGCCGATTGGCCTACCACAGCCGTCACATTTCGAGGGCCTATATCATCGAAATAGGGTCGTTGCACGCCTCCACCCGACGTCGGTTTCATGTTATCAACGAATCGAGATTTTGTCGATGGACTATGGTCGGACTCCGATGAGGATCCCAAAAGATTTCCAGTTGCTGAAATAAAAATATAATTTTAGAGAAGGTTTATACATCATTAGGTATCAAATTTCAAATTCACTTCATCTCTAAGTTAAGACATTTTTTTCATTCGGGTCTATTTCTGCGATTGCACTCTACACCTTTCCTGAAATTTTGCCGAGCCCACTAGTGTTCCAATCAATAGTAGGGTTCTCCATCGAGCCCAACATCCATGGACTCAGGACTTTGGTGTTACGTTTTCAAACAACGACATATCTACATTTTACTTCGTACTCCAGTGAAAAAAGACTTCCTCTGCGGAATGAGGCCGAACAAGCTGAATTTTTGCAGAGACCTCCGTTTTGATGTTCCAATGAAGCACAAAAAAATCTCATATGCCAACCGTTGTGCGTCTTGAGATATCGAAGGTCAAAGGTAATAAAAATCGGTTTTTCGCGAAAATCTCGCTTCCAGTACATCTGACGTCGTAAGAACTTATTACAAAACTCACAAACTTACAAAAACGTGAAATAGTATTCTCTACAAAATTGTTCATTCACATATTCTTCGTACGACCAACCGTTTTCAAGATAAAGCACGATAAAGCGGTAGAGCGCATCCTTGTAATATTGCACTATACTGCAGAGCTATAACTATAACAGCACTTTTTTTAAATCTGTTATTCTAGAAAATCAAATTCCTATTATTCAAACCGTCAAATATTTGTTTATTTATAAAAAAATATATAATAAATAATTAATAACAAAAAATACATTCTTTTCCCCACCACTTTTGAAGTAGAATGCAAGGCGCGTTTTTTGACATGGTATTCCCAGTAGGCCTAATCCAAGTTTTCGATCTTAGAGAAGCTTTTTATAATTTTTTACACCTGGCGCTACGCGCCTCATGTTTTTTTGCCGTCCTCATCGTCTTCGTCTAGTTCCACTAGCACGTCAACCAACACATTGTCTTCATCAGATGCTGCCTCCAAGTCTCCAAGTCAGCTGGCAAAACCTCTTCAGGCTCAAGGTCACTGAGGTCTTATATGTTCTGCAACTTCGTTGACGGGTTCAGGCATGCCTGTCCGTGACACTGGCCACAAATTTTGGAGCATGGCAGCCCGACTTTTCTACACCCGCACTGCGCACCATATCCATTTTACAATTACAAAATATTGTATTCAATAGTTCGTCTGGAGCAGGTGGCAGTAGTGTTGTTTTCGGTTGAAGTACGTCGTTTTCCAACCCCATTCTACGAGTTGTAGATTTTTCCCTAGCCAAATCTAAACTTGGTAGTAGACCCGATAAATATTATGTTGTCTCATAGTCAGTTGTACGTGACATGTTCACGTGTCGGCAAATCATCCGCTTGATTTGTTCTTGAGCCTGACAAAAAAACAAAGAATGTATATCACAAGGTGCTTTAATCAAGAGAATTAAACTAAGTGCATCCCATGCTGCACTATATGCTTGATATACTTATATATTTCTCGTTTTATTATATAAATAAAGTAGTGAGCTCAACATTTATTTTGTAATAATTGTATTACTTTCATGAAATCATACATTATAT
>CAJUYI010001644.1:22210-35821 GCA_910591695.1 Galerucella pusilla
AAAAGCGATGAAGATGTAGAGATAGACGAAAGAATAATGAATGCCAGCAGAGCCTTTGGAGACTTAGAAAATTTGATAAAATCAAAATAATTAACAAGAACAACAAAAATTATATAATACATAAATGAAATTGAGAGGCTTGGAACAGTGAGTAATATAAAGGGGTTGAAATAACTAGCAGCAACTTCATTAGAAGGTGAAAAAACCGTGCCACAGTCTTAATCTGGTTATTTCTGATTACTGTCTGGTGCATAGGTGGTCTATAAGTAATTTTCCAATCATTTGAACCTATACATTTATGCACCCGTTATCTAAAAATAAAGTTCAGTGCATAGATTAAACGTAGATTCAATACATTATAACTAATTGAATTTGTATACACACACTATGATTAGCAAATGTCTAGTTCAATACGGTAATTATTGTTTAGCCTTGTGATTAGTTCAATATAATTCGTAATTACGGATCGAATCAATGAAATAATTTGAAAAACAGTGGATATTTAACCTACCTATAGCAGGTGGTTTATGAATGGATGATTTACAAATCATTTTGGAACTTTGTTTCCTTGTCGAAATATTAAAATAGGGAAATCTGCTGTCCAGTATACTAGTAAGAGTACACATTTTAGAAAAAGTAAGGCTGAAAATAATATACTAACGTTTGCATATGGCGAGGGTACGACCCTGCGAATACACATTAATTATTTGTTACACGTTCTCTAGGATAATTGGGGTACTGGCTCAGTGAAAACTATCATATTAAAAGTGGAGTGAAGATGAGCTTATTTCGAAAAAGCTTCTATGAGCGAGAAAGGAACCAGAAAGCTTGATAAGGACTGACTATAGTTATCCTATAGTTAACTAGTATAACATTCGAGAAGATTATTGAGAAGGTCTATAACTGCTTATTGGCGCTCTCAGCGACCCTTTGATGTTTTTTTTTTGGTTGCTTAACTGAGTGTGTGAGGTATAGAGAGAGAAATATGCTTCAATGTCATGAAAAATTAACAAATATTTGGAATGGCGATAATTATTAATGAAATAGTAAACATTTACCGGAATTATAACGACAATTTATCGCATAATATAATTCGCAATTTCATTTATTATTATTTATTCAACATAATTAATAGTCTGGGAGCTGGTGACATTAAAAGTACTGTCATTGTGGAATTCTAATTCCAGTCCATAGAAATTGACAATTATACCTACTAACAAAACGATCTTAATGCTCGTTGATTTAATTGGTCTTGAGTATATTGAGAAAAAATTATTCAAAATAAAAGTGAAAACATAATTCACCATCATCCAGAATCTTGAAGCATTATACTGCTCTGTTTTGTTCATTTTTATTATAAATTATTTTGTATAATATACTTCAGAGTTGAGAGCAAGAGAATTAACGCGTACTGAGGTCATTTTCGCGATGAAAGTACTTTCGATGTCACCCGGCTCTTTGACTATAAACAGGACTCTACTGTCTTTGCGATTGAAACACTTTGATTAAATATGTTTTTAATATCCAACGATTTTGATAATTATCGAAGTCATTAGTAGAACAGGTGAATGTTGAATGTTTTAAACACAAACAAAATTGTATTTCAGTTATTCATTAATTTTAAATATAGCTTGTTATTTGGTTTCGACAAAGTTAATTTCAATTTGGCTGTCACTGTATCAAACTGGAAATTAATTGTGTAATTTGTCAAATAAAATTGGTTTATGTTAATCATTTTATGGGGGACTTTGAGATAAATAATTGAACAACGATGAGGGATAATTAATAAAACATAACTTATATTTATTGATTTTCGAATTATTTGCGAAGCTTTTGAATTTTACAAAAACGATAGATTGTACATACCATCTATTAAAGATTTTGATCTGTACACCGTACATGAACCACTAAGAGTAGGTTCGAAAAACGGACGCTGAAATACACGTGTACGATATATAGAGGGGTCACGAATGTGACAAACATTTTTTTTTTTGAGAATTACTTTTTCCATTGATTTCTGTAGTTAAAATGTAATCAAAAATTTTTATACCCGAGGTTTTAACGTTCAGCGGCATGATATAGAAAATTATTCTTTACCAATTTTTCTCTACCAATAATCAATTAGTTCACAGCAAATATAGTCTAGCCTGTGTCTTTATTCTATCAATTCCACACATACGTTTAAACTATAAAAGACTGTGTACTTACTTTTGTCAACTTAAGTTTGGGACTATTTTTTTCTTGGAAATAATTCAATTATTTCAATTAGAGTATACACTGTATTATAAGATGCGACATAGGGATACCTGTACAAAACTGTCAAACGAGAGCTAACTTTTTCACCAAATAGCGTTCATACGAAATAATAACAGTATTTTTAAATAACAAACTAAATTATTCACTAAACACTTTTAAAATTCACGTATGAAATTATAATGCAAAGTCATATTTTGATGTAGAGATAATAATTTACGATTCTCACCGTGTCGGAGATTGCTTTTTTTATCTACCATATTCTATTCTCATGCAATATGGATTCCGTGTAATATAAAAAGTACTTATAGTCAGTTTATGTGTTTTCATCAGCTTCGTATGAAGGATCAATTACGATTAAAACCCTTCACATAAAACGATCACGACTTTATATTGTTGGGACGTCGAAATCCGTGCAATTGGAAAGTTCGTTCAAATTTGATTATTCTCTATTTATTCCGTTGTTGATCGAATCAAATTTATATTAAAACACGATTCGAACTATTCAAGGAGAATTTGAAATGCGACAACGAGGCAGGTATTTAGAAATCTTAGCAGATCCTCGACATAATCTAATTAAACTATTCAAGGACCTCCAGGACAATTCGATAATTACTCTACTGAAACAGTGTTGCGGTTATACTCCTGAATCCTCTCCAATTACACCCAGTTATTTTCAGATCTTCCGGTTGACATTTTGGGATCAGAGCCGGATCGAAGAGACCTAAGAACAATACGGGTCTGGAGATAAGAACGTTAAGATAAGATAAGGAATTCATTTACATGAGATTATGATTGGGAAGTCGAGAGAAAACTTTGAATAACCATATTATAAACCGTTCATCAAAAAAAGTTATATCTTCTGTAATTTCCTGGTGGCATTATTTATTATTTTTTCTCTAATTTTTTGGGAATCAAACCACATTAATGTTTTTTATTTTTTTATTTCGACGTTTCGGTAGCGTTCCATCTACCTTTGTCAAGATTAACTAATAATAAAATAATTTTTGGTCCCTATCTGACCCAACGAAAAAAATATGACAACTAGACAATAAATAATTTTTATTTTTTTTTTGTCATACAATTTACGTCATTGCAGCTTGTACAACGTGACCGCCTAATGAAAGGAAGAGGGAGGTTTCATTCTCATAAAAACTAAGCGATACAATTAAAAATATCAATAGATAGTGAAATCAATAAAAAGGGTTACTATACTCATACATATACTATGTTACATATACTGTGTTATTTATAAGATGCGTTCATGAAAAATAATAACAGATTTGGAAAGGTCCTTGATCAATAAGTTCAAATGCACTTTAAATTTTCTTTAATTCACTCCGGTTAAATTGAAAAATGGATGGTTACGTTCAAAAAACTCGAACTACATTTTCATACCACTTTCGAATACTTTCAACCGCAAAGGAGATGGCTAGACGGGTAGAAGCACGGGAAATTTTGAAGTTGAACGTAATTCCCCGATTCCCCGCTGTGGTCTTTTCAGTATTCGAAAGTGTTATATGAAAATGGTGTACATTTTTTTTAAACATATGTAATCATACATTTTTTTATCAAACCAGAGAGAATTTAAGAAAATTAAAAGTGCACTTGAACTAATTTTTCTACAACCTTTCCAAATCTGTTATTATTTTTTATGAACGCTATTTGATAGAAAAGTTAGCTCGCGTATGACAGTTCTGGACAGGAATCCCTGTCGCATCTTATAAATAACACAGTGTATAATAAAAAATACTGCGCATGCTATTTGTTGATGCAATAGAGAATAAAAGCGATGTACTAATGAATACTGAGCAATACTTCGGAGCGATATTGCTCAGTATGTACTTTTGGATTGCTATCCTTATCTATTGCATGAACAAATAGAGGACGCACCTGATTTAATTACAGCGATTGAGTCGCATGTATACAATAGGCGTTTTCGGAAACTTACTACGACTCACTAACTCGATCCAGAGAGGTCACGTGATGAATCACTCCGATCACCTACCCGGGAACTGCAGTTTACGAACTAATAGGTTCCTTTTTTGATCTGACAGCTAACGTCATAACAAAACATACATCTCTTCTTCAACTTCGCCATCATCTTCGAAAAAATAATCAAATGCCAACGCCGTTAATGTAGCAAGGCCCCTTTTCATGTTTGATTAAAGCAATATATTTCGTTACCACCAAAAGAATAAGGTTATGTTATATAACCCTTCAGCACAGAGTATACTTTGGCAAGTTTATCTGAAGCCGTGAAAGGAATGCACTCGAAAACATTCGACATTGCCAATTTTAACTATAAAAAAACTGAAGTGCTAACTATGTAGTGATAATAATTAGGAAAGGCTCTTTTTATTATTAACAATATTAAAAATATGATTGAACATTAATTTTATAATGTGCTTGTTTCCTTGGATCTATTCTATTAACATTATTTTTTCAATTTATGAATATTTAAAATGAACACTTTTCCAAATTTATTATGGGCTTTTTGAAGCTCTGGCAGCGTTGTACGAAAACCATAATGACCACACCCTCCGAATTACATAATTGGTGATTTGTATCAACCAGCTGACTTCTTATTGGCAAGCGCTTGCGTGAGATCTTCCCTCTCACTTCGTCAATTGACTGATATTGATTTATCCAGTGGCGTTGGTATTGTCAGTTACCCTTGTATTTTCAGTTTTACTTGGTAAAATAGGTACTGTACGCCATTTGTACGTTTGACAGATAGGCGCTATGTTTTTCCTCGCTTCTAACCGATGCCGCATAGCTTCAGATAAACTTGCCAAACTATACCTGTGCCTTCAGTAATGCGCATGCGGTGCCTATATCGTCTCTACCGACCTACCTCTCGAGGCGAGTTACGAAAAATGAACCTGGGTCAGTCATCCAGTCAACAACTCGGAAGTTTCCGAACACAGGTAGGCAGCTCGGGTTAGGTTAACGAACGTGCAGGATAGAGATCGTGTCAACCCGAGTAAGTTTCCGAAAACGCCTGGTGTTACGTCTTTTTCTATCTCACGGGATACTTAGCTGGGACCTCGTTGTTGCAAGTTAACAATTACATTAAAATTTCACTTTCAAAACCTCCACAATGGCCATTTAATACAGATTTGCTGCAGTCAACCCTTTATCAACGTGTTTGTAATGAAATATTACCCCACAACTAACCACAAACCAAAATTTATATTGACAAAAAACCTCCCCAGTTTAAATAAAGCGCGTTATCCATAGATGTCGTTATCATCGCGTTTTAAGCATTTCCTTCACTGGGGTCAATGTATTACTGTGTTTTTCAGTCCGGAATTATTCTCTCAGAGCTTTTAGACGGATGATATCTACCTTGTACTGATGATTATGATAAGGCGCAAATACGCCGAAATGGGTAGACAACTGTAATTCATTGTCTGTCAAGGCATATAGCCGGAGAAGTAGGTGTTTGTTCTTAGTGAACAGTCCACTCTCTGGAAAGTAATTTTTGAGTTTTTAAGGCGTTATAATTAGTAAGATGATGTTATCTTGACCTATTGATAAAACGCTTTACTTGAATATGACAATTGTAACAAGAAGCTGTGATAAATCAATCGGTCAAATTCCATGAGATTATTAATATTAATATGAGATTAAGAATGAATCGTTCCGATTCATTTCATTTACAGCCTTCGTCATTCACTACCATTATAACTTAATTTTCAATCTCCTAACAATAAAAACTTGTCCTGATACAAGTTGAAGCTACCTGTCCGACACAGAAATAGAAAAAAATTGATATTCGCGATAATATCTTGATATTACTTGGATGATTCATCCCGTATTGGTTTTGTTCAATCAGGAATTTTTCAGGCAACTCATTCGCGTTACCTTTTGTTAACCAGCCAATTGAATTGAATCTTTGTATCATTTTCCTTGTTACCCACTTCCATTCCTGCAGCTTCGTGTCTTCTATATGCCACTAGCTTGACTACAGGGATTTTTAGTAGATACAATGGTTGTATTATTTCCTTTATAAAGTGCTTCCGTCTGAGTCCTTGTAAGTTCCCACTGGAATTGATTTTGTGAGTAGGTGTTTTATCATAAAATGCTCATCATCTATTATTAAACACATGTGTGAGGATCGTTTCTTATTCGGATCTTAGACTGAATAGTCAAAGTGAGAGAATTCATATTATTTTATAATATTTCCACTTGGCTCGTTTTAAATTTTAGGAAAACAAAATCTCGTCAAACTAAAGAAAAGGAAATTTCTGTTTTCCAAAATCTAATTTTACCATCTAATTCCATCCGTCTAACCTCATACAGCTTCCTAATTTTGCATAAAGGCAGATTCTATCGAGTTTTGTCTGTAGTATGAGAAAGAAGTCATTGTCCGTAAAGAATTTGGCTCAGTCGGAACGCCGGTCCATAAAATTCCTTTATTGCCTTGCACTCAGTGCATAATTCGATGCCATTCATTGGATTACTGATTAAATTAGTTTTCCGGTCGGAGGATTTCTCCCATCAATTGTTGATAACTGAATACAGCTCTATATTAAACAAATAAAATAGTTTCCAATTGTCCCTTTGTTTATCTAGTGGTAAAATTTTATTGAATTGAATTACAATTAATAATATTCATATTTCGTGCCCTTCGCTAACATTCCAAACATCCCTAGTACAGCAATACCATTTTGAATAATCACACCAAGCTGTCATAACGATAATTTTAAGAAAAACATTTCGAATCTGATATATTTGACAATATTCAAAACGTGCTGGTGCAAACGACACTAAAACTTCTCCCGGTAAATCCTTTCACCTAAACCAAGCCCAGAAGCCGTTCAATCTACTTTTTATAACAACCCGCAAATGAAGTTGGATGGTTTTTGCCCAGACTCATACATATTCCAGAAGTTTTACCTGGAGGCGGGGTCCTCTATCAATCTCTTTGACTTTTCGAAAATGACGACGACACCTCACGAAGAAACATTTCATCATATCGTGAGTTTATAACTCCTGGTTTAGAGTCATTACTGTGGACTTTTAAATTTTCACAAGAATATAACGACGTTTTTCCCCTTCTAGCTGTGTGGTTGACAATTATTGAGTCTTTCACCCAACTGAGAAGTATAATTTGTTTATTGGTGGTTGATAATTTTTCTTATTGTGTCGGGGTAAACGTTGTTAAAATTTTATCTAAGCTGAGATCTTACAATAAACATCCGTACGTTTTGTTTTCACCTAAAAAATCCTTTCCGCGTAGTTTAGTATCTACGTGAACGAGTTCAGATAAAAAACTAATCCGCAACAGAATTGACACCAGCGACCCTTTATTTATACGGCTTTATTTGAAAAAACAATGTATACGGTCCTAAAAGCCGAACTTTGATTATCCCTTTCTCGAAAAGTTTTCAGGTTACGTGCCCACTGTAATCCTGGGGGTATATTTCAAGTAGGCCCGTAAAATCGAACGTTGGCTGACAAATTGAAATTGCCACGTTGCCTTTCTACTTCTTTTCTTCGTTCTTATTGTGCAGGAGCACGTTACTGGTGTGATAAAGTCTTCTATTCAAGAACGACGTTATTTGTTCGAAGAGCTTCATTCTTCCATCTAATGTGTATAAGTGGATTCAAACAAATGTATCACTAGCTTGATGTATTATTCAGTTCAATTATACAAGTGATACGAAAAATGTACTACTTCTAACATAACCTTCTTGTTTACCTTCTCCTATGTATCTCACTATGTATATAAATAGATATGGTAGCTTTCAAACCCCAATTGCGATAAAATAGTTGAAGGGCAAAAAAGGACATAGTTGCCATCATCACAAACAGTCCAGCTGCACTGAAGGCTCTCGCTTCCATTAAGGTCAAGTCTAAGCTAGTATGAGATTACATACGTGTGTTAAGCGCACTCAAAGAACGTTGCAAGGTCATGGTGGCCCGGGTACAACAAATTGCCTGATTGACATCTATCCCATTAATTGGAGAGGAACCCTCATGCGGTATCACGGGCTGGACAATAAATATGGTCACAAGGAATTGAGTGGCACGGAAATCTCTAGAATTGTGGGTAACATCACCAGAGACAGGCGAAACAGTTCATTAGGGGACAATAAATTGCCAACTTTAATAGCAGAGCTGATAAGAAAAGATAGGAAAATTGTCAAAGCCGTAGTATACTTTGGCAAGTTTATCTGAAGCCGTGAAAGGAATGCAGTAGAAAACTTTAGATATTGCCACGTTCAACTATGAAAGAGCTAAAGTGCTAAGTATGTAGTTATAATAATTTGAAAGGGGACTTTTTATTGTTAACAATATTAACAATATGATTAAACATTATTTCTTTTTGTTTCCTTGGATTTTTTCTATTGACATTATTTTTTCAATTTACGAATATTTAAAGATTAGCACATTTCCAAATTGGTTATGGGCTTCTTCAAGCTCTGACAGCGTTGTACGGAAACCATGATTACCAAACCCTCCGAATTACATAATTGGTTATTTTTATCGAAAGCTGACTTCTTATTGGCAAGGGCGTGCGTGTGTTTTTCCCCTTACTTCGTCAATTGACTGATAATGACTTATCCAGTGGCGTTGGTATTGTCAGTCACCTCTGTTTTTTTCGGTTTTACTTGGTAAAATAGGTACCGTACGCCATTTGTATGTTTATTACAGATACCGCCATGTTTCCTCGCCTCTTACCGATGCCCCGTAGCTTCAGATAAACTTGCCAAACTATAGTTATGTATCCATTTTGCACGGCTGCTGCGCGAGGCATCTTTGGGTATGCTTTGCGGGAAATGGATACCTTAATGCCGCGCGTGGCAAGTCGAACATTGTCGCGGTCTAGCACGGTTTGAAGCTAGACAAATAGCGTGGCAGCCGCGAAATGGATACGTGGCGACAGACAATGCCATGTGCAGATTCTGTCACCAACAGGAGGAGACTGCAAATCACATCTCATTTCCGGTAAATGTGTCGTTCCTTGAACTATGCGATGATAAGCTACCGGCAATAATCACGTGTAATGTCTAGTCTCGCTGATTGGCTATTTAGAAAGAGTCGAGCTGGAGAATGTAATCTAGATAGAGAGGACCACAATAGATCTCACTATGCAGCAATTAGCACCTTATCAAATATAATCTGGATCTCAATTTGAAATCGAGTTGCAATAATATTTATTCACAACCATATATGTAATGCTGTCATTACTAACGTCATTGAAGGTTGCAACGTGTCAAATTACACATCTCTACTTCCCGCCCTGACTCTCCGCCCTCATCGATCACTTCCCGCCCTGACCGCACTCTCTAAAATAATGTGTCGTTAATCTATTTTAGATAAATATTTTTTATATTTAAAAATATAACACATTGATAAATATTATAATACCCATTCATCTGACATTTATTTATATTGGTGACAGTAGTTGTCAAATCTAATATTTCAGGTGTGTTCAGAAGGGAACAAAGATTTATTAATTTTGATCGGGATATGATGGTTGTAAATAAAATAGTATACAAACCTCAGTGTGTAATATACTATTAACGCTTTCACGTTGAATTTTGAAACCCGACCTTAACTGGGTCATTACCACACTGTGTGATAACCATTCGATCGTAATCATAACTTTCCAAATTCATGTTCATACATCATCATTTATAAATTCTTTTCGTATTAAACTAAAACTATCGAGATTGGTTATCCAGAAGTGGAACATAAAATTACAACGTTGGATTTATACGTTTATGGGAACTGTCGCCTCCTCCCGTATAAAGATGGATATATATCGGAGATAGCTAGGTTTCCCTTTACACAGACGGAAATTATGAGAGTTTTCTAATGCGGTTTGCGGAAACTAAAGTAGGTAGTTTGGAGGGGTACGTCGTAAACAGCTGAAGGTTTGTTGATTCAAGAATGCCACTTTGTAACTTTATCGCTGGGGTTTATAACGATCGAAGACCAAACGGTATGATATATTTGCAGAAGGATTATTTTCACAGTAGGATATTATTGTACCGATCATATTGTTAATCTGTTGGTTCACAACTTCTAGAATATTCGAACTATTCCAGTAAATAAAGGAAAAAAGATAACATTAATTACGCCCTATTTTCATCTTTCGGTTGGAAGTTGTATTTGGTACCTCATTAAATATGAGACAAAGTTGTGCATGAAAACGCGTGCGAGGGCGGAGAAAATGGCCCCAAAAGATCAGAAAAATAGGTTTTCAGTCAATATCTCCTAAAATATGGCAGTTAGAGATTTTTGGTTGCAATAAAAATTAAAGTTCAGTTAATTTTCTACAAAAATGGTCCACCTCGAATAATGAGCTTCTGTGCTGTATGCCGGAGAGCACAGTCCGTGTATTTACACATTATTCAATTATTCCATAACTTCGTGAAAAATGCATATTTTCTCATGATTCAAAATTCATGTGAAAGAGGAATTCTGCTGCTATCATACCCTGTGAATTGAGTCACGCTTGACTCTTTTGGCCATATCGGAACACGGGTCAAACTTTCTGCTCCCGGGCAATTTTGACCTCGCCAGGAATTTGTTCCTATTTTTTTTGTATTGCACTAATTTACTCAAAATTTTCTTGATAATGTTTCCTCATAAGGTCCTTTGTCATCCCTGGAATTTGTATACCCTAATTTTTTTTAATTTTAATTTAATCGTTGTTTATTGAATCCGAAATTTTTGCTGTTTTTGGATCGCGGGGAAATTTTGTGAACAACCATCAATTGAAAATTTATACATGATCCGATTGGTCTCTATGATACATCATTTGAAAGCTAAGAATGTCTTCCTTTTGATTGTGCAATTACTTTTTTTGACGAAGTCGTCTATTTATCAATAAAATTAGAAAACGCGGGCTTAAGGAGAAAACGCACTTTTTGTTGGTGGTTTTTTTCTCCCTGCTCTTTATTTCTAACATTTTAACACCTTAACTAGTGTAATGGGGGAATTCCCACCTTTCCATCGATGTATATAAGTCATACCTTTGATACCCCGGGGAAAAACCAGTATATCTAAAAGTATACGCTATAATTTATTACTTTCGTTCCTCCGTCGTTCCCCGCGCGTGTGCTCTACGTGGCGCTCGTGTCGTCTGCTCATCTATTTATGGTTCGTGTCAGTCACGCCAGTGTTCGAATTATAAAGACAGCGATAATATGTTATCCCAAGAGGTAGAATTAGAGGAAGCTGTAGACTCGGAAGAAGTTGTTGACGGGGTAGAGCTAGAGGGAGCTCTAGACCCAGAAGAGGTTCTTGACCAAGAATCAGATGATAACTGGTGACGAACAGATTTATGTCATAATTGCAATGTATTTTTATATACTTTTTCCATCAATTCACGGACAATTAACCCGCGAATCTCTTGTACTTTTGTTAAAAAATTTTTATGTAATATTTTATTAGTCTATAATGTATTATTCTTGTATCATTATATTGGGTTCTCCCGTTGATAAATGAATAAATAAATGAAAAAAATATATTTTTCCATAATAAATGAAACATGGAGTATTATGGGTAAATATTCTCCACTCTTGAGGCATTATCAGTTTTCCTTACCAAAAGCCTAATGAACTTCAGTTTTTTGCCACATGTGCAAAGCTGATTATTGCTAGATTCAGGTCCACTGGTGAGCTCTATCTCGCTAGAAATAATCTTATAGCCCGTTTTCCTAATAAGTATATCTTGAGGCCTCATCTAAGAGGAAAACAAGACCCTGGGAAACATAAATATCCATCAAAAGTTTCTGATTACAGGGTTTCTCATTTATGGCACCGAGGATTTTCCCAATCTGTTAAATGTGGTGGCGCCATCTACAATTGGTTTCCACAATCCAAAACATTGAAAATAATAGATTTCCAACACCCCCCAGCACAAATTTTGTACAAAACTTGCATATTTCACAAGTCTCAAAATTTCCGGTATTTCAACCCGATTTTCCTGCAGAAAATATTAATGTTGCGAAAAAAATCATGGGGACCATTTTTGTAGAAAATGACCTGAACTTCAATTTTTATTTGAACTGAGAATCTCTAACTGCCATATTCTAGGAGATATTGGCTGAAAACCTATTTTCCTGGTCTTTTGGGGCCATTTTTTCCGCCCTCGCACGCGGTTTCATGCAGAACTTTGTCTCATTTTTAAAATGATGTACCAAATGCAACTTCCAAACGGATGAAAACAGGGCGTCATTAATGTTAACTTTGCCTTTTTTTCCTCCTTCATTTACTGGACTAAACGGGTTTTTGAGAAAACTTTGATTTTATCCCACATAGTTTTGCAACTTTGCGTACTTCCTGGTTACATTTTTATCAGCCTCATCATTTCTAGTTTATATTTTTGTTGTTGGGGTTTTTCTAAAATCACGGGAGCATTGGCGATTCCATCTAATTTGAGCTGCAATTCGGTTGTAGCTTAGTTTTTTTCCAAGAATATCGGATCCTCGTAAATTATGATCAACATTTCGACCACACGTTTGTGCATTGGTAGAGTGTGTGTGGTAGAAATAGGTAGAAATGGGTAGAGAAAGAAGCATATTTTACCTACACAATAAGTTTCGAGACAATCAATTGTATTGGTGAAATGAATATATGATTTTCAAAATCTTATTACGTAAATGACCGTGCGACGAATAACATTCAATATTATTCCAAGTATTCTGCTGCCGTATATAGCGTAATTTTCCGAAACCGCTGACTGACTCGTTGCGTGACTACTGCGAAATCAGGCCGGGGTGGGGAGGGGGGCGCTATAGGGGCTGGCTGGTTATGATTTACTTTCTCGACATGTTCATGGTTCTCGTATGGATGATACTCGACATTCCCTCTGCATGCTAATATATGAATCAACTTAATAGTGCTTTACCCGTTATTGTGATACAACTCCGCTATTTACTCCGAATGAACGTATAGCATATGTTGTCATAATTCTTACATGACTTTCAGTGGTATTTTAAACAAAGTTTATTGCTTGGGGAATTCTCTTGTATGTCAAACGTTTTGGGAAAATTTATAGTTGATGCATTAAACTTTGCCGTAACATTGTTAGAGGCACGCTTGACAGATTTATTAACTGATCATTGTTTAATAAATAACAAGGACGATTCATATTTCCATGCTTTATCCTTATTTTGAAGTGTTGGACAAATAACATGCGAACTTGTTTATGTTAGTTCTTGAACCTCAACTCCCTCTTGATTTCCACAATAGGATAGGAGTGTGTATAGACTAGGAACACTGGATAGGTATAAGCCGTAATAAACTCTCACGAGTCGCAGTGGAGCGCCTTAGAGACCCACTCAGTATAAACCCAACCCATCCTATCAAGTGGAAATTCATGCCCTAGGAT
>CAJUYI010001644.1:35831-48072 GCA_910591695.1 Galerucella pusilla
ACAGTCCAAGATACAATGGAGGCAGGTACTGAATAACCAACGATTATAATAATCGTTGCTGAATAACAGGGGGATCGGACCGCTCTCAGTTATATTTTAGATTGATCGGGACAAGGTGTTCAGCTTGAAAATTATAAATCAACATCACTCTATGTTTACAAAGTGTTTATACAACAGCTATAAGTGCAAGATCAGCACCAGTTTCATAAAATACTTAATATTTCATAAGGCCTTTGACAATAATCATCAAAAAATTGTATAAACATTCCAGAAAGTATTGAGAAAATTAACAGCTGCATTATACGCGTTACGTTACGCTACGTTATGTTACGTTGCTTCGTTATGTGCCTTGCTTGCGTGCTTGTGCTCTCTCCTTAGTCTCTCTCTCGTTTACGAAGCAGCGTTTCATATGCTCCGGCCGGGATTCGAACCCGGGCCGCCCGCGTGGAAGGCGAGCATTCTACCACTGAACCACCGATGCTGTATTGAAATTCTATGCAAAGCTGGTATTCGCAGTGCTGGTGATCTACTTGAATTTGTTCGGATAAATTTTTACTAATATTTCCATAATTTTGTTTGCGCGGTTGATCTTTTTTGTTCATTTCGAAGAAATTTAAATTATTTTATTCGGAATTTATTTCAATACGATCGCGCAAAAAATGGTATAAGCATCTCGAACGTTAAGGGTAATTACCTACAACGTTTGCATGTAGATTCCTCTCGTGAAATTGGACAAAATGATATAAGGATTAAGGGGTCTAGCACATTTACTTTTCGAAATACAGGGTGTTGAAATTTTGAAAACTTGGATGTTTTGATTCGATAACTTTAAAATGGATGGATACATTGATTTGACATTTGGCAGGCTGTTTTTAAATGTAAAAGGGCATACTTTGATAGAAATAGTAGTTTGTGCAACTAGTGTGGATATGATGGCCATATCGCACGATCGTTCAAGTGCGATATGGACAATCCACACGAGTCGAACAGTATATTTTTTCTACGACCCACTCAAGAAAAATCTAGAAAATAAAAATTTCTATAAACTGTAATATAACTTCAATTTGAAAATTTAACAATTCAATTTTATGTTTCCACTAATTTTTGTGTGGTAAACGTACAGTTCCTGAATGTCCAATTTGAATAATGCTACGGTCTCCCTTTTTAAATATACGATGCTGTTATAAGTAGATGTTGCCAGTCGGACTCCCTCATGAAGGGTACCGTACCATTATCTATAATAATGAATATTCTGCTAAATATTTCAAACGTCTACCTGTTGTCGTTATTGATATCAAGCAGAATAATTATTTAAAAATAAAATAAACAATAAAAAAAAACTTATTCACGGGGAATCGAACCTTGGTCTACCGCGTGAGAGTCTGATTTGCTTACTACTCGGCCACCGAGTCATTATGTGAATTGTTCATCTATAACGTCAAATGTATTACATAATTTTTGCTTGATAGGAACTAAAGTTTCCACCGTGTGTCCCGCGACACGTTCTACCTTTTTTTTATAGTTTCAGTTGCACGTTGTAAAAATGCAACATGAAATCACAAGAATAAAATGAAAAAGGTTTATACATGTATTTCAAATCCCATAAGAAGCAATTTTATATTAGACACGAACAAAATATAATAAATGTCACCAATTATTTACAAAAAGGAAGCTCGAAGCTATTGTAGTAATTCTGCTTCCCCCTTCTACACTTTATATTGTTGAGAGACGTTTCCAATATCTGTTAGTATCAGTATAATGTGGATTTAGTATCTTCAACTCCTGATGTTCCGGAATGCTGCCATTTTGAAGTGTGGGTTTTCCATAAGATATGTTTGTTATAAGCAAGCATTTTGATATTATTAAATTTCGAGGGAACCGAACTGAACAGTATGATTTCAATGCCAATTATATTGAAAAATATAAATAGTGCTCAAAATAACGCATATTTGAAGGAGTATGGAAGTTTGCAGAATGCGCAGCTTCCATATTCGTGGAATGTGGAAATATCTTGTTGTTTACATGTGTCTATATGTCTAGTAAGCATCTCTTTTACTATAAGACCTAACTTATCGGCGACTCTTATGGAATAAATTACTCAACTTAACACTATATTTTATCTTTTTTGTGATGAATCTGCACAACAGTTCAGCTGCCTCCAAGAAAATACTGTTCAATAAACGTCTATATAACCAATTGAAGATAAAATACCAATAAAACAAATAGTTGAAGAGCTTCCATATTATAAAATAACTGGGGTTATGACAATCGGAGATACTATTTATACTATAGGAAGGGAAAAATAGATATTGATACTGTGGACTGCAGCGCTCTACAATTGAATAACAAGATCAAAGAAAAGGTTCTGTATAAACTTGGACTTTTGTCATAATTCGAGTGAGAGACACCCTAAAAAAACCACACAATATTTGAACTACATAGTTTTCCAACTTATTAATGTTCAAACCAAAGATCTTGTGTTTCCTCAAGTTTCCCCTTTCAGTTACGTTCACATCGAATGAAGGAGACAAATATAAACTCGACGCAAATTAATTTTCGTTTGAGAAATGAAATCATCCAACTCTTGTTAAACCAAAAGCAAAATATTGTTTTATTTCGTGCCGTACAAAGCTAGTCGGAAAGACAAAACGAGGTACAATTTGGTAAACAAAAAGACGTACTTTTTCGGTAAGATTTATTTTTCCATTTCTGTCAGGAAGTTAATCAAGAAATTGAATTTCTATCGGATAAGGTAAATTGTATAGAGGTAATGGTAGTTGTGAATTCTCTCTAATATTGTTACGAATCGATAAAACTGCCTCTGCACAAAACTAAGAACGGTTTTGAAAGTTCGCTAAAAGGTTTCATTTTGAAGTTGCTTTCTGAAGTAGATATTAGTTCGGTAGTTTGTTGAAAATCCTTAAGCTTCAATATGTACTTAATATTTACTGGAAATGATATAAAAGATAGAAGAAAGCTGGTTTATCTAATCAATGAGGAAGTGAGCGAAATAAGTGTTAAAGATGAATAAAACTAATTTTGTTTGTATTAGTATTCTTGCTTGAAATATATCTCTGTAAAGTCTCTATTCAGACCTTCCTTCCGAAAAACCACTTGGGATAACTTCAGTTTAGGTAAGTGTACCTATTCTATCTATGGTCTCCTTAGGGCTATGCTCTTGTATTCTTTATCACTATGCAATCCGCGAGTATGGAAATGGATGTGTTTTTTTTCCATTTCACAAAATCTACATTGTTATTGAGCTTTTTAAGGAGCCCCTCTAGACGACAGTGTCCCTCTAGGACTGCCGTTGAAACTGTGCAGTTATACATACATGTCACCTATTGGAAAGTTCCTCCACTGTAGTCAACGTTGGTTTTATACCCATTTTTGTATTTGTTATCGGACCACCTTCTTTGTGGTCCCATAAACTGGATCTGGTCCAGCCTATGTCGTTGTTGAACCTCTTCTCGAGTTCGTCAGCTTGTTCATTTTCAGAAATATCGTTATGTCCCGGCACCCACACCAATTCAATTTAAAGTGGTCTGATTTAATTCATTCAGCTCTTTCTGGTATTATTCCACCAGTCTGTATGTTTCCCCTGTCTATCCTATGAGTGTCAGTATCATGTTTGTTGATTCTGACACATTCAAGGATGCTCTAGCTTGGACATCAACTGATTGCAGTTACCTAGAAGTATTAACGATTTTTTAGTAAAGCCAATGGCAAGAATAAGAAAGATATATTTCAACAATTAAATTTTCATATCGGAAAAGAACTTTAAGATTACTGTTCATTTTGGGAGAAGTATAAAGATAATGGGAAGAGGCGAGAAATGCGGTAAACTCACTTTTATTTCGTATTTCCACATATTCTATTGGAACTGTTCAATGACATATTTTGTATCCTACTAGCAATAGCCTCGTATACTGGTGATTTATCTTTTTATTTCCCAACTATGTAATTATTTGGTAGAAATAAGATTTTTTATAAATACAGTCACACTTAAAATCGCGCAATAATTACTAGAGATCATAAATTCTTAGAAGGTGGTGAAATAAAGTAGTTACAATGGTTGAATTGATGAGGCTTCTACTTGATGTAGATCCATACTAAATAATGATTTAAAAGAATTTAATTTGTTAAAATTTACATTTTATTGAACCTAAAGTTGTGACGCGTTTAGCTAGCACAGTGGTTAATTATTTAGTTACAATGATGTTTATTTTCATTGTTCCTAGTAGTAATGGACAAAAGCATAATGGAGAATCAATTATTCATTTTATTTTCATGAAGTTCCATGATGGTTTGAAAAATCAGCTTGTGGATGACTTAATTAAGTAGTCCGTTATTTACGATGGTACGTAAATTATGTAATAGTTACATAAGGGTTAACATGAAACAATTATTTTGTCGCCTTCTTTTTTTAAATCGCGATAAATAGTGAAAAAAAGCAAAGACGGAAGTATAGACTATATTATATTGGAGAACTTGAAAGGTGCCAGTTTGTATGTTCACCGATTAAGGGTCGAAGGAATGTTATATAATAATAAAACATTAACAAAAATTTGTTTCCATTGCCTGTTTCCAAGATAGCAACGCCCTCTATTACACAATTAAAGCCAGGTGCTTGCCACTATCATTAGTGATAGTATAATATCCTCTAATTTGATATTCTTTTTATTTCATTATTATATCTTATCGCTTTCAGAAGTTATGAGGGTGGCACAATTTAAGACCGCACTGTATATTAGTGTATATTGATGTTGACAGTTGCTTAAACTCAATTTCCCCGATTCCATGATGTACCTACAACTTTTCTGCAGGATGAAGATTGAAGCTTGCCTGTGTAATACTTTTTTAAGTACGTGCTTTAAATAATGAACAGTTAGTTGGAAAAACGTATCTGAACAGCCTATTTTATATTCGCAATATCCGAAGACCGGTATTTGAAGCTAAAACATTACAGTTTCACATTTTTAACTCGCGAAAGCCAACAGAAAGAATGATTAATGAGTTGTTATCTCGCTTTGCAAGCGGAAGATTGTTTTAAAGTTTATATTTTGCAGCGAGTAGGTCAATTTGCTTCAGATAAAATGTCGAAACTGTTTCAGTTTTAGATTGTTAAAGATTCTAAGCTAGCCACTGACTGATTGTATTGGGTGCTGGGACTTGATACATGTGGAGAGATAATATTATGAGCTTTGGCAAGTTTTTGAAAGATTTCCCACTTTGTTGAAGGTGGTATAAAATGAGAAAATACGTACAAATTTTGATAATTTTGATAATTTTTATTGCTATCTTGTACTATTTTGAGATGGAAAAATATGAAAGGGGTAAAATAAAAGTAAGGTTAGTATTTGAATAGAGTAGCGACCTAATGGATTTTTTGAGTGATTAATGATTTGCGTTCTATACGAAGAAGGTCTCTATCCACCTGGCCTTATAGCCACGAGTATAAAACTTTCAAAAACATAATTATATGTTAATCAGATTAGATATAAAGTTTCCAAGTTTGAAAGAACTTTTTGTTTGAACTGTAGGTAATTAACCTGATTTTCGGGTGAAATTTTTAATCTTCGCTCCAGTCGATATTACTTAAAATTAAAAAGCTATTCTCAAAGATAGCGATTACAACAAAAGAATGGAAATAGAAATTCAGCTTATTTAAAAGCTGCCTAAATTTTCTCTCTAAATACCATTTATTTATTATCAAGTTTATGAAATTCAGAAACTGGCGATGTCATTTTGTATTACGCTTAACATCAAATAGGTTAGAAAATAAAGCTAAAAAAATAGCAAAACATCGTCTGCATTTATTTGTATGACATTTTGGGATTAGAGTCATTTCAACCTCTAGCTAGGTTCGAATTTAAAAAAAATTGATTGGGTTTCCAAGCATAGCTTCTCCATTTTTGGTATTAAAAAGTTCCGATTTCACACAGTTTTCAAAGAACTATGGAACTATGTGAATCAAATTCCTTAAGATTCCTTAGTTTTCAAATGCGGTGAGCGTAAAGGCTCGAATAATAAGCTGGTGTTTGCTTGTAAATTGAGGTTTTAAGCGGCTATATCTCGCCAAATATTTACTGTCCAGGAAATCTACGCATAGAGAAATTCTAGTCATTATAAAAGCTACAGTTTGGTACACTAATTTTTTCGTACCTTTTGTATTTTCGGAGGTATTTTGGAAAAAATGGCGAAAAATAATAAATTGCGAAAAATGGTCTTCTCTTTAAACTCCAATTTTTCTAAAATTAGGAATTTTAAAATGGTGAAACTTCTTGGATGTATTGATATTACATATTTATATGAAGAGAATTATAGGAAGGTGGGGATCAATTTAAATTAAGGGCTCAGTTAGGGGGCTGCTTTCACAAAATTTTTCGTAGAAAAAAGTGGGTACCGTTAAAAATCGCCATCTCCGAAATGGAGTAGCATCCACTCTCGAGGCTTTAACGTGCAGCGGCCTGATATAGAAAATCAGTCTTGGGCGATTCCCTACCTTCTGTGGAAATTTCAAGTAAATCTATACTGAACGAAAAAATTGCCAGCCAAAATACTCAATTTCCAGTATTGAGTATAATAAAAATAACAGATATGAAAATAATTGAGAAATTTATCAATTTTCCTACAAATAGATTTAATAATGAAATAACTTAGTGAATTTTCATTGAATCCAATTCAAAGTCCCGCTTTTCCAGTTCGCAAAATCTAAGAGCTTTAAGACTATCGCTTACTCAGGAAAACAAAGAACAGTCCTTTAAATCCTCATCCAGCAAATCTTACAATACAATAATTATCTTCAAAACAGTTTTTATTCAGTCTATAAATGGAAGGATAAACCATTAAATGAGATCTTATTTCCGAAATTTGTTTCATTGAATAGAATACTGATAAAACTTTTTAAATAGTGTCACGTAAGTCATTTCGTTGTAATGGTAGTCATACTCCACGCTTTTTTTATATTCACTGTATATTTTTCAATGGTAGATAATGGCTTATCATGTAACGAGTAACTACATATTACAGAGCTTACTTGGACGAACAAGCTCAGTAATAGTAGTGAATAACAGCACGAGTCAAATAAAGTTGAATTATTTACTAGTCAAATACAAAGCTTTATGATCGATTGCTGAAAAAGGTAATTAATACGTTTCTGGACACAGACAGTCAATGCTGGGAACTCCACGTGACTAAGAAACAACCGGATGGGAATGCCAAGAAAATTGCAGCGTTTTCGAGCTGATTATGTAGCTAGAAGACGGAGACAGTTATCTTGCGAAATACTTGATCGTCATTAATTGACAAAACGACGCAGTACTATATAGAGCAAACACTCAGCTTAGAATTTCTACGAACTGGTTAAGGTTTCAAAGGTGCTGGGGTTTCACAAGGATCGAGCAATTAAACAATTAGCGATTCTGGCAATATTGTTAACATAGACATGTCAGACAGGCTGGAAGGAATGAAAAAACTTTCACCATAGCTTCTTAGTTATAACAGTTTATTCAATTACAAAGTTGGAAGTTCACTTAGCTAATTAAATTTAAAACAACTTTATTTTCACTCCCTGAATTAGAATTTGTATTATTCATGCAAGTATAAATTCCATGGAATTTTCAATTGAGCTGTCAGGATTCCGACAGCCAGCGCCACCCAACCTTAACTTATTAATTGCCAATACTTTGGAAAATCGCATACAGGTGAGAAACTTGGTAATAAAATTCTATAAAAAAATGTGAGATATTAGAAGCGAATAAAAGATAAGATATGGGGGATATTAAAACAAAGATGTAAGAACTATGGAATCTCAAAGTCAATTGATGCAAAATACGTATGTGGAGTTATTAATTTACCGTTTACTAAGACAAAGCTTCTTTTCACTCGATAAACTTGTTATCTCTCCAAATATAAATCATATTATCCAAATAATTAAACTGTAATTCTTCAATGAATTTTCGAACTTATTAAGTCAACTGTTACATCTGACTACTACGCTTAACAATTTTGATCCATCAAACATAGACAGACACTTGCCAGCCCTCGCTGCTCGTTATTTCCAAGAAGCGCTAGCTCGTGCCAAATCATAATAAGCCAACTAAATTTTGATTATTTAGATACATCTATATACCACCTGAGTATTTCATTACTCGGTTTTTCATTGAATCTACAATATACAGTGTGGAAACCACTTATGGAATAAAATTCTTCATGTCATTATTTTAGAAAATTATAAAAAATGCCGAGACACGTCAACTTTTGAATTGAGTTGTGCGTTATGTGAACATAAATGTAAATGTACAGGGTGATTCACGCAAGTATGCTATAGTCGGTGTTTTTTTTTTTTATGAAACACCCTGTATATTTGCATATTTTTGAAATTCTCAATATAAAACGATTCCAACAAACTAAATAATATATAATCAATTATGAATTATACAGGGTGGAATTTTTATTTTTACATTTATTAAACACATACATAAAATACCTGATGTATTTAATTTTAATACATCAAAATAAATGCTCAAAATATTCTCCACCTAGTTGTTGGCAATAGCACAGTCTCCTATAGAACTCCTCCTTAACTTCGTTTAAAGTTTGAGGTGAAATATTTCGTATTTCTGTAGTTATCCTGTCTTTGAGGTCTACACTGCTAGTTGGTTGTGTTGCATATACTTTGCTCTTGAGATAACCCCACAGAAAAAAATCTAACGGCGTAAGGTCTGGCGATCTAGCTGGCCACTCAATAGTACCTCTTCGTCCAATCCATTTATTGGGGAAGATTTCACCTGAATAAGTTCTTACCATTAAAGCATGATGGGGTGTTGCCCCGTCTTGCTGAAACGCAACATTTTCTTTCGGAAAGCTAGGATCTATTGCGTTGGGATATAAGTTAGCCAACGCAGAAATAACTTCATTTTTAAGCATATTTAAATATTTTTCAGCTGTCAAATTTCCATCTATAAATATAGGACCATTAATATGGTCGCCTATGATACCGGCCCAAACGTTCACCTTTTGGGGGAACTGCGTATGTGTCTCACGCATCCAATTAGGATTCTCTGCTGACCAATATCTACAGTTCTGTCGGTTTACCTCTCCATTCTTTGTGAATGTTGATTCGCCAGGAAAAAAATGGTACCAAAAGAGCTATCTCATTTCTGTTCAGCTCATTCATCAATCTTTCGCAGAAATCCATTCTACGATCTGGATCGTCTTCTGTTAACTCCTGCACAAAAGTTGATTTGTAGGGATAAAGTTTTTCTTTATGAAGACATCTTAGAACAGTTGTATGACTAACATTATTTTCACGGGCAATTTGACGTGTGCTTGAAGTTGGATTCTCTTCGACCCTTAACAAAATATCCACTTCCACATCATCTTCAACGAAGTGTGGTTTTCTTTTCAATGGTTTGACATGTCGAAGTTCTTTGAATTGTGCATGAATTTTAGACACAGTACTTTGTGAAATATTAGCTAATCCGGGATACCTGTGATTGAATAAGTTTGCCACTTCAACTTGACTTCTGCAGTTATCCCCGTACCCAATCATCATTAAAATCTCAATTCGGTGAGTCTCAGTTAAATATTTCATTGTTATGTCGACAAGGAAAGAGTGTTTGACAAAGATTTTACTTTTTCAGTATAAACTGTCAACACATCAACAACTGACAGAATAGAAAACAATCCACATTATTTACCGATTTTGTCTAATTATTGGCGTTTTTAGGCAATTTTTAGGTATTTATGATAAAATTCATGTGCGTAGCAGGTTTTGTTTAATATACAAATACGTCTAATAATTAGTTAGTTTAGATTTTTTATAAATCCATATTTAGCTAATTTAAGAAAGTACCAATATTTCAAGTGTAATAAATTATTAATTTAAAAATTTCACTCTGTATAATTCATAATTGACCATACATTATTTAGTTTGTTGGAATCGGTTCATTAAGAGGATTTCAAAAATATGGGTGTTTCATTAAAAAAAACATCACCGACTATGGCATACTTGCGTGAATCACCCTGTACATTTAAATTTATGTTTACATAACGCACAACTCAATTCAAAACTTGACATGTCTCGACATTTTTCAAAATTTTCTAAAATAATGACAAAGAATTTTATTCCATAAATGGTTTCCACACTGTATAACTGAAATTTTTATCAGGCACTCATTTTTCTTCTTTGTTTTTTAAACTTGAATTAAAAAAGTGATTTCATGTGTTATCAAAAGTTTCAAAAAATTTTGTTGATCCCCACATACCTAAATAGGTCACAGTGAGGAAGGTAGGTGGATGGTTAGAAATGAAACAATTCAAATTGGGTTGAATTCAGAATTCAATCATGTAGTTACATGAACTCAATTTAAATGACTGGAAGATATAAAAGTTTTATGATTTCTCAGAGCGTTTTTTCAATTTAATAATAATCTCTAGTGCTCCAACGTGGTATTTCGAAGGATAAATTCCACATCAAGGAAATACAGTGATTGTTGGATAAATTTGTTGAGTTTTTGTCCAGGAATTCGTTCGTACTGATAACCATTAATTCAATTTTCAACAATCTGAGCTGTTTGACAAAACTGTTCTCACAAACGCCGCACTATGCTCTATTGTCCTAAATTCTGGTAAGGATTTCAAGTACACAACACCGCAATGATCGGAAAAAACCTTTAGCATCACCCATACTTTCTATGGACTTTGCTTTTCCGGCTTCCGCTCATTTATAAGGTACCATTCGGAAGTTTATTGACGGGTTTTAGTGCCAAACTCGTGTGGTGCTGGAATTCACTTGATTTAGCTTGTCTTCAGTTATCCATATTCGTTTCGTTTTGGCAAAATATACAGATCTTTCAACTTCAGTCAAGCGGCAACGTGTTTCATGTCCAAACAATCGATTGAAATGGTCTGAATAAATTCGTGAAACACTAGAGTTTCAGCTGCTGTCTATCTAAGATCTTTCCTAACCAATCATTTCCTTCATCTGAGCGATGTTAAGTTGAGCTTAAGAGGTTGATGGATGACCAAAGCTAAGCAAACATTCCACCACATCTCGAACAATCTAGTTAAGCTTAACAGATTGTCGTGCAGTACCGTGTGTAATATTATACGAACCATTTGAAGCTTCTTTCTACACTCTCGTTACTCAAAAACTATTTCACATAATCTGCATTTGAAGAAGTAGATTTATTTTAAATACTATTTACCAAACAGATTCTCTGCTCGATATTTCTATAGAGCGTCAAACTTTCTGTTGAAATAATTTCATGAAGAAAAGCAATGCAGTTGTGGAAACTGATTTAAAAAAATATTTTTGAGAATGAATGTACGTTTAGTCCTTACAATATCACTATCGGAAGCTCATCCTGTTATAATATCGATACAATAGTTTACAAACGTTTTGAACATGAAAATACACAATTTAAACTCTATCATCCAACATGAACGGAGATTTTACCTGTCAACGACACGTCGCTTTACGTGGACAAGATCGTTACCGCTACCGGACAATTTAAGAACATGTCTTACGTTTTCATATATTTTGCATGCTCAACTAATCTATCATCCATGGCAACGATATCGATCCTGACGTACATCAATATAGTTATTCAATCCAGTTCAGGTTCGCATCGGATAGAAGTATCTATAATATTCTTAACCTTTTTTTTAAAGAAGCATTATGTACCTACCGTTGTTGATATATTTTCGCATTATAATATATTCTTATATAATTCAAACGTCAATCTTTGAGATTTCGGAAGTTTCCTTCAAGTCTATTATGATGTTACTTTTATTGTAATAAAACCATACCTTGTCTCTCGATTTTCATGAAAGCAAACTGGCTACCAGAACTGACAAACAATAATCCAACAGGGTGGAATCCAACAAAACATATTGCGTGAATTTTGAATAGTAATTTGATTTTAATTACATTTCCTTAATCTTGTATATCTTTCTCGGTAACAAAAAGCAGCCCCCGTCAATTATTTTTAGATTGAGGCGGTTGGGATGTTATCGTTTGAGCAGCCTGGATTATGTCACTACGGAGTGATTCTCCCACAACATTATTCACGTAGATACTAAGGGACATTTAAATAGAAAGTATAAGTATAATCTGGCTCAATAACATCGAGTTTCATTATTTTGTTATGAAGGATTATTTGAGTCTTGTTATCTTATATAATAAAAAAATCTTTTTCCGCAAATCGCTAGGAAATTTTGACATTCCTGTCAA
>CAJUYI010001645.1:0-10208 GCA_910591695.1 Galerucella pusilla
TAACCGAAATAATGAATTTATTCCATTTGGCTTCTACACACTGTATAAGTATCTATTTTCCCCTTTTTAGTTGGTGTTCAACAGTTTAATCTTTCTGCTATCTTGGGGGAATATGAGAATAAAGAAAAACAGTTTTCTGAAGCAGTACAAGCAGATCTGGCTGCTTCTTGGGGAAAGATCCTTTTTTCCGGATTATCAGAGGAACTCAAGAAAGACCTTATCAAGAAGTACATTCCTCCTGAAAACTGCAAAGAGCTCTACCCCCCAAAGATCAATCCTGAAGTTAAGATAGCGTTATCCGAAAACACTGCAAAGAGGGATGAAAGGCTAAGTCACCTACAGGGCCAAATTGGTGCGGCAACGTCAGCGGTTGCCTTGTTGATTACTAATATGGTTAAGGAGGGGGGAGGAGCTAATAAAGAATACATTGAGTGCCTCAACGACATAGGCCGAATCTTATGCAACATTCACCATTCAGAGTCGGTCTCAAGAAGGGAGCTTTTGCTAATCAATTTAAACAAGGACATGCAAGAGACCCTGAGAACAACACCCATTAGCAATTTTCTTTTTGGAAACGAGCTTGATAGCACGATTAAATCTGCTTAAGAATTGGAGAAGTCAGGAGAACAACTGAAACCAAAAAAGAAGATTGCACGTCCCACCTCCAGCGTTTCGGGAAACCTGAGACGTCCACTCTACACACAAAGGGGGGCACATCAGAGTGGACAGACCTTTCGCAACCCCAACTACCAAAAACGCCAACGTTTTCAGGTCCCATCGAAGAGACCAGGGACATATCGAAACACATATCAAAACGACAAGGGACGTCGTCGTGTATAGAGGTTAGTGGT
Source organism: Galerucella pusilla (assembly GCA_910591695.1). NCBI lineage: Eukaryota > Metazoa > Arthropoda > Insecta > Coleoptera > Chrysomelidae > Galerucella > Galerucella pusilla. The sequence goes on from CAJUYI010001645.1 coordinate 852, forward strand.
AGACTCAAACATTATATTCAGAGATGGCGAGATCTCTTATTTCATCAAATAATATTGTCTTATATTGAGGGTTTTGCTATTCCTTTAAACAAAAAACCAAAACAAGCAGTTATACCCATAGAAACGAAGCGTACTAACAAAGAAATTGAAATCATTTCGACATTGATCAAGGAAGCATTAAAGGATAAAACAGTTTCATTAGTCAATCCCAGTAAGAATCAGTTTATTTCCAATATTTTCACTGTTCCTAAATCTGACAATTCTTATCGCCTAGTCATTAACCTTAAAAAATTCAATGAATTCGTTGAAGTATCGCATTTTAAGATTGAGGACCATAAAACAGTAGCTCGTTTTCTTACACCAGGCTGTTACATGGCAACAATAGACTTAAAGAACGCTTACTATTTGGTTCCTATAAAGAGGTCTCACAAAAAGTATTTACGATTTAGGTTTAACAATTGTCTCTACGAGTATAACTGCTTACCTTTCGGACTAAGTTGTGCCCCATGGGTTTTTACCAAAATACTTAAACCTGTAATGGCTCTACTTAGGGAAAAAGGTTTTCTGTCAGTAATTTATTTAGATGACATCTTATTATTTGGCAATTCTAGAGAAGATTGCCAAAATAATGTTAATGAAACAGTTAGACTGTTAGAATATTTAGGGTTTTTAATAAATAGGGAAAAGAGTTGTCTTTCTCCGGATCAAATATGCAAATATTTAGGGTTCATATTCAACTCAAAAACGATGTCAATCTCATTACCGTCTGAGAAGCGCTCCAACTTAATGGAATTGGTGAGAAGATTCTCTACAACCCAGATCTGCACAATAAGAGAATTTTCAAGATTCATAGGGTCGTTAGTTTCTTCTGCACCAGCTATTAAATATGCATTTCTATATACGAAGCTATTTGAGCGCGAAAAAAGTTTAGCATTGTCAAAATATGTAGGCGATTATGAGGCAAAAATGCATGTACCACCATCTTCAGCACTGGAGTTTTCCTGGTGGTTGAGTAAGATTCCACATGCGGAGAACACAATTCGTACTGACAGATTCCAATTGGAAATTTATACTGATGCCTCTAGAACAGGTTGGGGGGCTTATTTTAACCATCGCACTACCTTCGGTTTTTGGTCTGAAGAAGAAAAAGATCGTCATATTAACGAATTAGAACTTTTAGCCTTATTTTTGGGCTTAAAGAGTTTTACAAGTAATTTCTTAAATTGTAATGTTTTAAGTCGAATTGACAACACAACAGCTGTTTGTACAATTAACCGCATGGGCAGTGTTAAGCATGAAAATTTAAATAGTTTGGCAATAAAAATCTGGACTTGGTGTCAGGAACGTGATATGTACATTTTTGCTTCATATATTGCCTCAAAATCGAATATTCACGCTGACAGAGCTTCAAGAACAGCTCATAAAAAACAGAATGGAGCCTCGCAAATTATGCCTTCAAAGAAATTTCCGACAAGCTTAGTGCCCCAAACGTAGATCTTTTTGCCAGCCGAATTAATACAAAATGTTCAAAGTTCGTCTCTTGGTTGAGAGATCCAGAGGCATATAAAATCGATGCATTTACACTCAATTGGAAATGTTTTTATTTTTATGCGTTTCCGCCATTTTCACTGATTTTACGGGTTTTACGAAAAATAATTACTGATAAGGCAGAAGGGATTGTTGTGGTACCACTTTGGACCTCTCAACCTTGGTTTCCCCTTTTCCAAGGCCTACTAGCCTCCCAACCGGTAATTTTTGAACCTAATACATCTCTTCTTTCTTTTAGCGGGATTCCTCATCCCTTATCAGAGAGCCTTTCCCTGGTTGCTAGGAAACTATCCGGGAGGCATTATCACGCAGGGGCGTGCCAGAGCAATCTCTAGAGTTATGTCTCTCATCTATTACCAGAACTACCCTAAAACAATATTCAATCGGACTTAGACTTTGGTGGAACTTCTGTAACGCCAGACACCAAGACCCTTTCGTTGTCACAGTACCCCAAGTGCTGGAATTCCTAACGCGGTTATTTGATAACGGTGCTTCATATAGTACTCTAAATTCTCACCGCTCTGCTCTTGCACAAATAGCAGGACCAGATTTAGCCGTAGATTTCAGACTTAAAAGATTTTTTAAAGGTGTATTTGGCAAAAAACCACCAAAGCCAAGGTACGAAAACACCTGGGATCCCCATGTAGTCTTAACCTATGCTAAGGCATAATCTACTGATAACATAACTCTAGAAATTTTGACAAAGAAACTTGCAATTTTGTTAGCATTGACTACGGGACAGAGAACTCAGACCTTAAGCTTAATAGATATTAGAAATATTATTCTTAAACCTAATGAAAGACTTGAGATAAGGATAGCAGATAGAGTAAAAACCACTGCATTAAATAGACCCCAACCTCAGCTCATTCTACCTTTTTTTGAAAACGATCACGAGATTTGTGTAGCCAGAACGTTATTAAAATATCTAGATAAAACCGAAATCCTAAGAGAGTCGTGTCACTACCTTTTCATTACGATTAAAAAACCACACCACAGAGCATCTTCTCAGACCATCAGTAGGTGGATTAAGGATATGCTAAAAGCAAGTGGTGTGGATTTCGATCAGTTTAAACCATACAGTACTCGCCATGCTGCTACATCAACAGCAGCTCGACTAGGTGTTGATATAGACTCTATCCGTTCAGCTGCAGGTTGGTCTAAGCAATCAAGAACTTTTGCCATATTTTATAATAGACCTTTGATGGAAACTGAACAATTTTCCAATGCTGTTTTAAGTAATAATAAGTTATAGGTTTCTGTCCTGGCCCTTTTGGCCATATATATTTATATTTATAATTTTTGTTATGTTTGTTTAAGTATACAGTTTACACATATGATATATAAGGATGTTGTTTTGTATGAAATGTTTAACTTGGTTGTTAATTTGACAATAAATGGAAACAATTTATTTTGTCCAACTTACATCTTCCTTTTATATGTTTCTCCTGTTACCTTTCTCATATAGAATAAATAATTATATGCATCTATGGGTCAATATATGTTGTTGCAATGATCTTTAAACATCTACACTACTTTATTTACGGAGACGAGGCCGAAATATAATTACAAGATCAAACGAACTTACCTAAGTGAAGTTCGATCTTGATTATATGAGGCCTCGTCGAAGTAAATAAAGTCCCTACACCCACCCTAATTATCAGAGATAATGTTCCCAAATTAAGCAACAACAGCTTTAAAATGGACTAAATAGATGGGTGACAGACGAATAGCTATGCGGAGTAGGGGCTACGAGTACTTGTTTCTCAGCTTTGAAATTTGTGGTCGGCACGGGCAAGCAGGGAGGTACTACACTACTTTATTTACTTCGACGAGGCCTCATATAATCAAGATCGAACTTCACTTAGGTAAGTTCGTTTGATCTTGTAATTATTTATATAAACATAATAATTATAAGGAGTCAGTGATACCTATAATTAATAAAAGTGAAATAAGTGAGAATACTTACAAAGTGCCGGTAAGCGTACATCTACCTCTGAATTTATAATTTTAATCAAGACGAACTGATATATCTGGCATAGTTTTGTCGATATAACTAAGGAATTTTCCACAACGAACAGACTGTGTAAAATCCACAGTTTTTGAAGAAAGAAAATACCGGATTTGATCCTCAGCTGACAGTCTGTATATTCTGCAGGCCTTTCCCACATTTTCCAACCCATTGAAACCTTCGAATTTGAAGAGAATAAAAGTATTAACTAATAAACATTCAGGTACCTACCTACTGTTCATATTTTTTTTTTATGTAGTATAAATTGTTTGCTTATTAGAATTTAATTGTTTGCTTAGATATAATTAGATAAAAATACTTACAGAACATTTGATAAAATCAATTCGTTAGATTAACGTTTTCATTAAATTTCATAAGTCATATTCCAAGAGCAAAGTAAAATAAATTTCTTCTTTTTTTTTATTAGACAAATAGTCTATAATTAAGGTCATATATCCACGTTACTGAATTTAGTTCTGTGAGTTTAGTTAAATAGTGTGCCTGGATGAATGAATGAAAATTTAGATAATTAAGAATTGGAATAACTGTATAATTGTACAATTTGAATATTTTATTATATAAAAAACCTAATAATAATAGTTCAATAAAAAAGATAAAACACTTATCCAATAGTACAGGTGGCTGTTTTGTTTCAATCTCTGTGATTCAATTGCAGTAATATACGTTAGTGCCAACTTTCAACACGAAGGTCAAAGAACAGAGTCGGTCTTCACAAATTTTAATTTGACCTCACAATAAAATATTCCCTGAGAGTATAAAAAAAAAATATACAAATAATAATATAAAAAAAATAAAAATTAAGAGTCTCATAAAATAGTTAAGATAATCATTAATGGCGCCCAACTAAAATATAAATAAAAATTTAAATAATAATAAATATAAAAAAAGGGTAAGTATTAAACACTAGAATAAACACAATTTATACATATCAAATTTAAATTTATAAAAAAAAACATACTTACCAAAACCATAACACTATATATGTCAAATTATTTGAAGTAGCTGCCACAACATTTTGTGCTACTGACTTTTATTTATTAATAAATAAATTAAGTGTCGTGGACAAAGTATAGTATTCTACTCGCAATTTATGGCCATAATTCACTTGGGTGACTTGCGCCCCTCGCCTGCGGCTCGTGACGCAAACGTCACCCATCGTGAATTATGGCTATCATAAATTGCTCGTTTAATAATATACTATTCTTCGCCTTTTATTTCTTAGACCTTTATTAATACAAACTGAACTACATACAATAATATGGGTACAACAGAATTCTTGAGAAGTAATATAAATAGTGGGTATTTAAAATCATTAAACTAGATAGAATGGATAGAACTATTGTAATTAAGAATTAATTTTTTTACATTTTGTTTCATGATTATTATTTATGTTTCTTATTAGCTTGTAATTTATCTTAAATTGTTTTTGAATGGTTATTTATAAAAATATTTGCTAAAATAGATAAGGTCATTTCTAAAAGAAAACTGGTTCAGATAGAATAGTTAATCTGCCTCTATTTAAAATTTCGAAATAACTTTGACCTTCCTCATGGTCTTGTGTTTGATCACTAACCACAACATTTATACAATTTAGATATTCTAATTTTCTAGAAACTTTGAGACTTACATAACCAGCTATAAACTGAACTAGTGAATTTGATACTTGCCGATATGTTATTAGTAAACTAATACTATATATTATAATACTAATATCTACAAATTCATGTGTGGTTACTTGTTCATCTTCTTTACAAATATTTAACAGCACAAGATTATTAATATTGAATTGAATTTGTTCATATTGTGCATTTTTATGCAATAAATTTTGCTCTATTCTTACCTCGATGTCCTCCATTATCATTGATTCAAATATTTTTATACTACACCTTACATCTGGTTCATCTTTGTCAAATCCGATCAGATATAAATATATACAGTTTGATTGTTAATGACACTGCCACTTCTCTAAATGAACACTCAATTTAGATTTAAACTGTTCACACAAATTTAAAATATTCACTATCACATCACTGTTTACTATTCTTCTTGTTGTTCCTGTTGTCTATCTAGTGCCCTTCTTCATATTCCAGGATTACTTCTTGCAGCTGGATTCTTCACTGAAAGATATTTTGGGAGACCGGGAAATATTTGTGGTATCACATTTTCCTTTAATACAGGTCTTTTCCTTCTGAATATCTTAAGATCACCATCCTTATCCACCTCCATTAACCTAGCAGAACCATTTAGGAAATTTTAATTTTTGATTATGCCATAATTTGTCGCTAATTTATCGCTCTTTTATTATCTAATTAAAAATTTGTCGCCCTTCGTTTTAAAAAAAACCCATGGTTCTGTTAGGTTGATATTATGCTAGCAGAACCACTTTTTATCTATCAATTTTTAGAAAGAACTAATATTACTTTAATTTGTCGCTAATTCATCGCTCTTTTATTACCATAATAAAAAATTTGTCGCTCCTAGTTTTTTCAAAAAAGTCCAAGAATTTGATAAGTGTATACGAGTTTTCATCTGCCGATGAACTTCATATTCATCTTTTGGACAAAAATCATAACTTGCCGCTAATTTATCATCATAATTAGAAATTGGTCGCACCTTGTTTTTTTTTAATCCGCATAACTTCATTCATAAATATGACGAATCACTTTGTACGAACATTTACTACTATAATTCATAGCTTATTTAATTTGTTAGATTTAGGGTAATAAAGGGTAGGTACAAATTAGATTTTTTTTTTATTGGTGAACCATTTTACCTATTAAAAGCACGCCTCAGCGTGTTTAAATCGAACTTTTTAGCACGCGCGTGTTTTAAAGTTACCGTGACAACATCAACAACTCGAGAAACGAAGTCTAAATCTATGGTCTAAATCATGTCTAAATGTCAATTTTTTTATTACTGATCTGACAGGAGTAGTTTGTAACGTCAAAACATTCATTCGAACGATATTTAACAATGTCAAATTTATAAATTAAAATGGAAAGTGCCGTTGGTATTGTTTGAAATATTAATATTTCCATTTTTCAAATCTTAGGAAATGGTATTTAAATTAATACTTTTGACATTCACAGAACTCAATAAGGTTGAACTTCCATCAAAATACAAATTAGTTTATGTTTTTCTCATTTCCATGACAACGCAAGGTGTACATCATATACGTCACGAATTCAACCATTTGACATTTAGTTGACGTTTCCATCTATGATTTCCATTTCTTGTTGTTGTAGTAGTTATAGACCGGTATTTATAATTTCAAAGTGCACCAATAAAAAAAAATATCGTAAAGTATTCGTGGATAACTGGTCTTTAAAACACTTGCTCTATTTCGAGCACTCCGGCTTCGCCGTCGTGCTCCAAAAATCGCGCGTGTTTTGAAGACCCTAATATCCACTTATACTTTAATATACTATTATCTACAACTGTCATATAACGTATACGATTTGACACTATTTCAGGAGATATAGTATTCATTGATCCCAAAGTGTTTACAATATTACAACTCATTAACTTCATAAATTATTGTTTGACTTGTTGCTTATGATGCACACAGCTATAATTAGCCGTACCATCGATAGTTATCGATAGTTTTTTCTAAACCATCGATAATTATCGATGGTTTTCGATAGTCTACAAGACTGGTAATTTTAAATAATTTACGAGTACCTACAGGTTATTTGTAATGTTATGCTAACTTTATTTAGAAAAAAAATGAAATAATAAAACATTTTTATTTAAAAAAAAGGATCATATCCACCTTTTTTGACTTTAGCCGAGTAAACAGTAAAAGTAACGTACGCAAAAACAAAAACTAACTAGTGAGTTAAGTGAGTACTGAGTGGAACGTAAACACAGGAAAAGTATAAGTTTACTTCATTAAAAAACAAGTCGGATATAAAACACGAGAACAGATACTTTGTCTTCTTTTTCCCTCCTTTGATCAATTGTTCATATCAAAACATGTTTCGATATGGTGTGTGTCCGTGCATATACCACTATCGAATACTATCGATAACTTTTCGAAACTATCGATTGTGTTAGATAGTCATAAACATCGATAACTATCGATAGTTCTCGACCTCTGACAGTACCTACCTTAACCACAAATGGTGCAAAACACTTCACTTTTAATCAACGGTTAAAGTTAATCATGAGTCATGAGTTACTAAAGCAAAAGATAACTGCAACCGGTGCAAACAGCTGTGAGGTTAATTACTTATGTACTATTAAATATTTTATTTTGTTGTAGATGCCTGTGAAATGTTTGGTACCAAGTTGTACTTCCAGTTATGCTTCTAACAGTTAAGGATTTATTACAGTATTCAAGTTTCCACAAAGTAATGAGGTGAAGAACAAATGGTTGAGAAGTATCCCACGTGCAAACTGGTGAGTGGGAACCAAATATCAAATTTCATTCCCTGAAGTGTACAAGGATAAGGAACCCCCATTAACCTAGCGGAACCATTTCGGAAATTTGAATATTTGAGTATATAATTTGTCGCTAATTTATCGCTGTTAGGTTGATATTAAGCTAGCAGAACCACTTTTTATCTATCAATTTTTAGAAAGAACTGATATTACCACAATTTGTCGCTAATTCATCGCTCTTTTATTACCATGATAAAAAATTTGTCGCTCCTAGTTTTTTCAAAAAAGTCCAAAAGTTTGATAAGTGTATAACAGTTTTCATCTGCCGATGAACTTCATATTCATCTTTTGGACAAAAATCATAACTTGCCGCTAATTTATCATCATAATTAAAAATTGGTCGCACGTTGTTTTTTTAATCCATAACTTTATTCATAAATATGACGAATTACTTTGTACGAAGGGTAATAAAGGGTAGGTACAGGTATAATGTAGATATTCCGTCTTTCGGAGGAGACGTAAAACCGAGGTCTCGAGTCCATGGATGTTGGGCTCGTTAAAGAACGCTACCACTGGTTGGAACACTAGTGGGTTCGCCAAAATTTCCGGTTAGGGGTAGAGTGCTCCCGGCGTCGGTGATTAGCCTCAGTCGCAGAAATAGACCGACGTTAAATAACAGAATAAAAAAAAAAAAAAAAAAAAAAAAAAAAAAAAAAAAAAAAAAAAAAAGTTAGGAGTTTTCAAAATGAGCGGAAAGGGAAAAAGATAAACAACCTTCTTTTTTCCAAGTGGAGAAAATAATGTGCTAATAAGAAAGAACCTACAAGCACATAATAGAATGCAAGGAAACAGGTGCGTTAAGCTGGAAGGATAAGGGTCAGGCCTGGACAAAGATTGGGGGGGAGTTTAATGCTCAATCAGATAGTTACAGATCTGTAGATATCTTAAAACGATTTTACACAAATTTAGGCGCTAACCATCCTTCTTTACCTGTCTGACCAAGAAGGGTAGATAATCCGACATGTATTTTCGCCGCTAAGAAGTGCAGGTAGGTCGAGTCATAAAATAACTCTTATCTTAATAATTTAACCACCAATATTTGGAATAACCCAATAGTTTTCTATTTCTTATTTTCTGATATTTTTACACATAGTTACACTTTGATCAACCGGGTTTGGGCCTGGGTTTTCTTGTTTTTTTTTTAGTTTACTATTTCTTATTTTCTGATATTTTTATACATAGTTATACTTTGATCAACCGGGTTTGGGCCTGGGTTTTCTTGTTTTTTTTTTAGTTTCCTATTTCTTATTTTCTGATATTTTTATACATAGTTACACTTTGATCAACGGATATTCTAACAGGAAAACGACGTCCTACTGAAAGAGAAGTTTTAATTA
>CAJUYI010001645.1:10608-48046 GCA_910591695.1 Galerucella pusilla
CATCAGAAAACGCATATGCTGCTGTTGCATATTTACGTAGACAAAATTAAAAAAAGGTAAATTTATCTTTTTTGTACTCAAGAGCTAGAGTTGCACCTTTGAAACAGATCTATTCCGAGGATGGAGCTTCAAGCAGCATTGATTGGTGCTAGGATGGGTAACTTCATTAAAACGGAATTGGAAGTGAATATTAAAAAGTTGTTCTATTGGAGTGATTCAACAACAGTACTGCACTTGATATTTTCAGAATCACGAAGACACAAAGTGTTTGTGGCGCATCGTGTTGGAGAGATTCAGGAAATAACTGATTCCGAAAACTGGTTTTATGTACCGTCTAAACATAATGTTGCAGATGAAGCTACAAAGAAATATGATAATATTGATTTTTCCACTTCCAGCAGATGGTTGATTGGCCCGGATTTTCTTAGAAATATTTCCTGGTCAAACTGTTTCGAGAATCCTAACTTGAATTTAGAAGATGAATATTTAGAGATCAGAGAAGACTTTACAGCAGTTATTTCAGAAAAGAATATAAATACATCACTATCCAATGCACTTCCTGACCCTAAAAGATTTTCTAATTGGAACAGACTAGTACGAACGACAGCTTGGATTTTGAGATTTATAAAACAATGTAAATATAAGAATGAAGTGAAAAGTGAACTGGTATTGGAAGAAATAAATGAAAATATTATCTATACAGGAATGTTTAAGAAGAAAAACTTAGTGGAGAATTAGAACTACTACGAACTGGTAGGCCTTTACCAAAATCCAGTAGATTAACAAATCTCAGTTGTCAACTGAAAGAAAAATTGATCAGATTGGGAGGAAGACTAGATAATTCCTTACTTTTAAGTGAGTTTACAAAGAAACCCATAATTTTGGACTCTAAACACCCAATATCTAAATTGTTAATATTTGAAGAACACAAAAGAGTAAACCATCATGAAAGGGGAACAGTAATAAATAAATTGAGGCAATCATTTTGGATTTTAGGATTGAGATCAACTGTAAAACAGATTTGGAGAGACTGCCAACAATGTAAAAACAGAAGAAGTAAACCGGAGCCTCCTTTAATGGGACAATTACCTCCATATGAGCTAACTTTGCGACCCTTCTTAAAAACAGGAGTAGATTATTTTGGACCCATTTTGGTAACAGTGAAAAGATCACACGAAAAAAGGTACGGTCTTATCTTTACATGTTTGACAACCCGTGCAATTCATATCGAAATTGCCCAAGACTTGTCTACTGATACCTTTATCCACATTTATCGACAATTTGGATGCCGAAGAGGATTTCCCTCTAATCTATATTCAGATAATGGGTCGAATTTTCGAGGAGCTGAAAGAAAAATTAAATCAAGATGAAATTATCCGTAAATGTAATTTGAAAAATACCAAGTGGCATTTTCTGCCACCCTTATCACCAAATATGGATGGAGTTTGGGAAAGACTTATTCAGTCTATTAAAAAGAGCCTCAATGAAATTTTAAAAGAAAAATAGCCCCCTGAGTACGTCCTTAGAACTTTATTGATTGAGATTGAAAATATCATTAACAGTAGACCTTTGACGTACGTATCTTTATGATGATGGGTGAAAACTCACTCGAAAGCTTGGATTAAATACTTATAAGAGTACACTTATACGTTTTATTGCTGCACTCCCTAAAAATATCTCTACAGAAGTTATATATTGTTACGCTGCATTAATGTGCTCAATTAGTGCCCCCAGTGAAATTCCCATATGATACGACTATGGCTCCTCCGCCGTATTTTCAAGAATAATCTGGAAAACGTAACATCTAGAAAAACCCGGCGCATCCACCAAAACTTCGAGTTCGAGAAGTCTCTAGAATAAGTCGTGCGAGTATAAATAGGCGACGAGCATCGCAGCGGAGTTAGTTAGTCAGTTAGTGTTGATACTGAAAGAAAGCAATCGCGCCTCGATAAAGTGTTTATTAAGTGACTCTCATATAAATTATAGTTAGTGTGTGTTTAGTGTGACATATAAATTATTAAATAAGGACTGTATTTGAATATAAATCTGTAAATATAAATTAATTGTAAATATAAATTAGAATAAACGTTACATTGGTGTCAGAAGTGGGATAATATAAATAAATAATTACGTAAAAATGGCTAAGAGACTATATGACCTGAAAGTGACGGAACTAAAAGCAGAATTAGAAAATCGCGAGTTGGAAACGTCCGGTAAGAAGAGTGAATTAGTTGAAAGACTGAAAGTAGTTCTGGAAAGTGAAGACTTGGATCCAGAAACATTCTTATTCAATGACGAGTCCTCCACGCTAATCTCGTCAATTGCTGCTAACATCTCTCCAATGGACGAGAAGATTTCTACCATGAAGAATGATTTTTCTACTAACATTTCCTCCATGGACGAAAAGATTTCTACTATAAAGGACGATATTTCCGCCGATATTTTGTCAATAAAAAATGATATTGCCACTGTCGAAAATAAAGTTGAAAATAAAATTTCGTCCCTAAAATCAGACATGGAAAATAAAATTTCGACGGATATAAAAAATGAAATTTCTGCCGTGGAAGAAAAGATTAAAAGAATGGGGCAAGAAATGGAACAAAAAATCAAAGAAATCGAAAGGAAGACTAGTAATCACCCGGATATTACAACAAGGCAAGCCCCGAATAACGACGAACTGGCAGAGAAAGTAGAGTTGAAACCGAAAAGGGAAAACGATATTAACAGCCGAGTGAAACTGCCAACATTTGATGGTAAAACGTCATGGCCGAACTATCTTAAGCAATTCGAGGCGGCATCAAAGGCAAACAACTGGAGTGAGAAAGAAAAAGCGTTGAATTTAACTCTTGCCCTTAGAGGAGACGCCATGGATATCCTCCAGACCATTCCAGTGGAAGAGACCGAAGATTTTGAACAACTCAAAAAGCGATTGAACATGAGATATGGCCTGGAACACTTGGAGCATCTGTACCAGTCGCAGCTGAAAAACCGCAAACAAAAACGCGACGAAACTCTGCAGGAATTCGGAGCAGACATTGCGAGGTTGGTGCGGTTTGCCTATCCATCGGCACCGGAGAATGTCATGGAATGTTTAGGGGTACAGACATTCATCGACGGAGTTCGTGACCATGAAATGCAGAGAACTATACGCTTGGCTCGGCATAAGACACTGGTCGACGTACTTTCTGCAGCCTTGGAGTACGAAGCAGCTACACAGGCTTCCGGAGTATACGGCACGGTGAGGGCTGTAGCAGACGAAGAAGTGGAGAACAAGCTTGACCAGCTCGTCAACATGATGAAAAGCATCTCAAATGGAAAATCGAAAGCTGTGAGATGCTGGAATTGTGGAGAAATGGGACATGTACGCAGTTCGTGCAAGCGACCGAGAACTGCTACAAACAAAGACGCCCAGCAGGAAAACTAGGAAGGGTCGACCTTATTCAGAGGGCAGCTTCGACCCGAAGACCTTCCAAAGACCCTCTCATTCTAATAGCCTCTCTGAAATGTCGCGATGATAGTGTATACGTGGATGGTGAGTTAATGGTAGGAAGTATACACTATTGGTGGACACTGGAGCAACGAGGACTATTATTCGCCCCGAGACTGTCAACACCCGGAAAAGACTTTTACCGACGAGACTGCGACTCGGGACTGCCACAGGTGAAAGCGCCAATGTCCATGGAGAACTACCGGTGCAACTGGGAATTGGCGCAGAGAAGTTCACCCACACTGTCGTTGTCGCTGATATCGAAGAGGACATAATACTCGGAATGGACATTATGAACCTACATGGCTTCCAGCTAGATTTCAAGAACCGAGTGATTAGAGTAGGTTCTGAGGAAGTATTCCTTCACCCACACGAGGATAAGACTGTTCAGGTAGCCGTACAGGAGGATACAGTTGTACCCGCAAGGAGTGAATTTTTCACTGTGGCAAGGCTACAAGGAACCGTCGAAGAAGGAACACCGGTCATGATGGAACCATGGAATCATGATAAAGAGGTTGGTCGAGGAATCCTGATAGGAAAAGGGTTAGTCATGGCTGCCGAAGAAATACCTGTACGCATTATAAATGTAAATGACCATCCCATAACTATAAAGAAGGAGACCAAAATTGGAACTTGCGTACCAGTGATGTCAATAATTCATCAAACAACAACTTCCAATGATGCCAACAATAAATTTGAACAAATGATAGCAGTGGCTGGACAATCCCTTAGCCTGCAAGAGAAGAAAAAAATCAGAGAACTCTTGCTACAATACCGATCTCTTTTTGTACCAAAAGGAGGAAAGACAGGAAGAACATCTGCTGTCAAACACAAAATTGACACCGGCGACGCTAAACCGATAAGACAATCGGCTCGACGGCTACTACAGGCGAAAAGAGAGGAAGCGGAGAGAATTGTTCGCGAGATGGAAGAGGACAAGGTAATAGAACCTTCTACCAGCCCTTGGGTCTCTCCGGTAGTTCTGGTAAAGAAGAAGGATGGAACCACGAGGTTTTGCGTGGACTACCGGCAATTGAACAATGTTACAAAGAAAGATAGCTATCCCCTACCGAGAATCGACGATACTCTGGATACGCTGGCCGGTAGCAAATTGTTTTCTACCTTGGACCTGAAGTCTGGATATTGGCAGGTAGAAATGGATCCAACCGATAAAGAAAAGACAGCGTTTACCACCGGATCTGGACTATGGCATTTCACCGTTATGCCATTTGGGCTGTGCAATGCCCCCGCAACGTTCGAAAGACTGATGGAAAACGTACTGCGAGGGTTGTCCTGGAAGACATGCTTAGTGTACCTTGATGACATCATAGTCTTGGGAAGGACATTCGAAGAACATCGAAAGAATTTGGAAGGTGTCTTCAAAAGGTTGCAAGCTGCCCAACTGATGCTCAACCCCAAGAAATGTCAACTATTTCAAAACAAAGTCAATTATCTAGGCCATGTAGTCAGCAAGGATGGTGTAGCTGTTAGACGAAGAAAAAGCTGCTACCGTACGAAAGTGGCCAAGACCCACCGACAAGCACCAAGTTAGAAGCTTCCTTGGACTCTGTACATACTACAGGCGATTTATAAAGAAGTTTGCAGATATCGCTAAACCCTTGACACGACTTACAGAGGAAGCAAGGGAGTTTCGCTGGGACGAAGACTGTCAAACTTCGTTCGAAACCTTGAAAAATCACTTGACTACTGCACCTATACTCGGCTATCCACTACCAGAGGGAGAATTTATACTAGATACTGATGCTAGCAATGTTGGAATTGGAGGAGTGCTATCACAGGTTCAAGGAGGACAAGAGAAAGTTCTGGGATATTTTAGTAAAGTTATTTCCAAACCAGAACAAAACTACTGCGTCACAAGAAGAGAGCTCCTAGCAGTAGTGAAGTCCGTGGAGCACTTCTATCAGTATCTGTATGGGAAGAAATTTGTGATTAGAACCGATCATGCCGCACTTAAGTGGCTTATGCAATTTAAGAACCCTGAAGGTCAAATCGCCAGATGGATCGAGCGGCTCCAGGAATATAATTTCACTATTGAGCATAGAGCCGGAATAAGCCACAGAAATGCAGACTCACTCTCTAGAAGACCATGCCCAGCAGAGTGCTCTCACTGCACCAAAACAGAAGCTAAGGAAGCTGCCATTCGAAGAACCACGGTGACCAGCGACGAATGGACACCGGAAAAGTTGGAAGAGGAACAAGAGAACGATCCCGACTTGAAGAAAATCCGAAATTGGAAAAAGGAAAACTGTCGACCTACTTGGCAGGAGATTTCAAGGTATTCGCCAACGATGAAATCGTATTGGGCCCAGTGGGACTCGCTGGTTCTGGAAAACGGTTTGCTACAGCGAGTAATCGAGAACGATGAAGGTTCCGAAAGTAGAAGACAGTTGGTGATTCCAAGAACAAGGGTAGCAGCAGTACTGCGGAAATTACACGACAGTCCGTCAGGAGGACATCTAGGTGTGAAGAAGACCCTCCAGAAAGTGCGAGAACGTTTTTATTGGATGCACAGTTCAGAAGATGTGAAGGACTGGTGTAAGAAGTGCACTACCTGTGCTACGACCAATGGACCACAAGGAAGAAGAAAGGCTCCTATGAAGCAGTACAATGTCGGAAGCCCTTTTGAACGCATTGCCCTGGACATTGCCGGACCGTTTCCACCGACAGCAAATGGCAGCAGGTACATTTTGGTGGTGATGGATTATTTCACAGAATGGGTAGAAGCGTATGCCATTCCAAACCAAGAAGCCGCAACTGTTGCCGACGTGCTTTTGAATGAGTTCATTTGCCGATATGGAGTGCCCCTGGAAATACACAGCGACCAGGGCAGAAACTTCGAAAGCCAGCTGTTCCAGGAAGTTTGTGAAAAGCTCGGCATAAAGAAAACGAGAACTACGGCTTTGCATCCACAGTCAGACGGAATGGTAGAGCGAATGAACAGAACTCTTGGCAAATACCTGTCTAAAGTAGTATCTAACCATCAGCGAGATTGGGACCAATATCTCTCGCTATTTGCGATGGCCTACAGATCCGCCATCAATGAGTCAACCGGCCAAACACCAGCAAAAGTTCTGTTCGGACGCGAAATGAGATTACCCTGCGACCTTGAATTTGGATGCCGACCCGGAGAAGACATAGCTGGTGAAGATTACGTGACCCAGCTGAGAAAAAGAATGGACGACGTACACGAGCTGGTTCGATCGAATCTCCAGATCGCTAGTGATAGGATGAAGAAAAGGTACGATACGCAAGCTACAGAAGGAGGTTTCCACGAAGGAGACAAAGTCTGGCTGCATAACCCAAGAAGACAAAAGGGTTTTTCTCCAAAGTTGCAGAAAGCTTGGGACGGTCCGTACCTCGTGAAGAAACGAATCAACGATGTCATCTATCGTATCAGCAAGATCCCAAACGGAAAGCCAAAGGTGGTACACCGTAACCGATTAGCGCCATTCGAGGGTGACCACGATGAGGAAGTAAACCAGCTTCAGGAAGTAGCCGATCCTGCTTTTGGAGAGTTCATGGGTGCTTATGGTGGTACCGGAAAAGCAAGATTCGGCGTCACCACTGAGAGACGACAAGACATGCTTACCGTTCCAGAGGAATACTCACTGGCAATAAACATCCCTGCCAGCGTAACCGATGCACGTGGGCTAGCATCTCTGTTCATAAAGAAGAGTGGCGCCCGACGTTTGCAAGACCAGTTACCAGTACCAGGTAAAGCTCTGAAGCTGCAAGATGGCTCCCGCTACAAGTTCCACCTAGTGACGAGAAACACCTTCGACGAAAGACCAACGTACGAGGATGTCTGGGAAGCATTACGAAGCTTGAGGGAGCATGTGCTTGAATTGGACGTGCATAGGCTAGCCATGCCCAAGATTGAATGTAGGCATTTAGATTGGCGAATAATCCGTAACATGGTAGAAGTAATTTTCCGAGACACCGAAGTGCAGGTACTAGTCTGCGGCCAAGCACGGGAGACACAGCCAACAGAGAAGACGGTCGCATGTTACTTCCATGCAACTGGAAAATGCAACAAGGGAACCAGTTGCCGATACAGTCATCTCGTTTCAGTTTCCTAGTTAGTTCCAGGAGGAACTGTCTCTTAAGGAGTGGGCAATGTTACGCGAGCTGCTGCATTAATGTGCCCCCAGTGAAATTCCCATATGATACGACTATGGCTCCTCCGCCGTATTTTCAAGAATGATCTGGAACAAAAAACATCTAGAAAAACCCGGCGCATCCACCAAAACTTCGAGTTCTAGAGGTTTATAGAAAAACATACGTGCGAGTATAAATAGGCGACGAGCTTCGCAGCGGAGTCAGTTAGTCAGTTAGTGTCGATACTGAAAGAAAGCAATCGCGCCTCGATAAAGTGTTTATTAAGTGACTCTCATATAAATTAGTTAGTGTGTGTTTAGTGTGATATATAAATTATTATATAAGGACTGTATTTGAATATAAATCTGTACATATAAATTAATTGTAAATATAAATTAGAATAAACGTTACAATACTATCTTTTCCATTTTTTCTTGTATATTTTTCTGTTCACATGGTGAATTTATTTCTAATTGATAAGTTCGTTGTACTGGTCGAATAATTTCTCCATTCGTAGTTTTCAATCTGACGACTCGTATTTCACCATCTTTACCAGGTATTTTTTGAATGATTTTAGCTAAAGGCCAATCTAAACGCTTTTGATTATCATTTCCGACAAGGACAATTTCACCCAATTCAACTTTCGATTTTTGATTTAAACTTGGTTGTTTTCTCGATAATTGATAAGATATTCGCTCCGGACCCGTCGACGCAAATCATTTCGCAGATTTTGTCGATATTTAAACCTTTTCCTCAAATCCATGGCCTCTATACAGTCTAAATCAGGTACTTCGATATTTTTTGGTTCCATTAAAAACATCGCTGGTGATAACGGTCTTGGTTCATTAATATCATCTGAATGATAGGTTATAGGTCTCGAATTAATAATTGCTTCACAATCACATAAAGTAGTACACATCTCTTCATAGGTTAAGCTTGATCTCTTGAGCACTTTACGCAGTCATTCTTTCATCACGCGTAATAATCTTTCCCACCAACCACCCCACCATGCAGTTGATGGAGGATTGAAACACCATTCTATCTTCTCAACTGAACTATATTTCTTGATTTTGTTCCAATCAACCTTGTTCAAATAATTTTTTGTGCCTGTGAAATTCGTGCCATTATCGCTATAAATTATGGCAGGTCTACCTCGACGTGCAATAAAACGTCTTAACCCTTCTAAAAAAGCATTTGTAGAGACGTAACTAGTTCCAAATGTACCTACTGCTCGATAAACAGCACAAGTGAATAGACATATCCAGCCTTTTTGATTTTCTTTCAAATAAACTGGACCAGCAAAGTCGACACCTGATATTTCAAATGGCACTGCATCTTTCACCCTGTTTTTAGGTAATGCTGTAGGGCTTATATCAGCATGTGAAGCCTTAAATCTTTCACAAATAATACATTTATTTATAATTGTTCTTACGAATTTTCTACCTTGAAGTATCCAAAAATTTCTCTCTGATCTCATTTAATACCGTTTGGACACCTGCATGTTATAGTTTCTCATGATAATGTTTTATCAAGTTTGAAATAACAGAATGTTTTGGACTTAATATTATCGGCTCACGAAAATTAATATTATCGTCTCGATTAGCTATTAAAGTTTTTATTCTCAATAAACCATTTCCATCTGTGTACGCTCTGAAATCTTTAATTCGAGGATTTTGTTCTCCAGAAAAACATTTCCTTTGTACAAGTCGTAGTACAATCTTCTCAGCATTACCAAACTATCTTGCAGAAAGTTCTCCTTGATTTCTAGATTTAACAGTAACTTGAGCATTATGAATAAATCTTTTCATCCAACCAAACATTCTTATAAGCATAGTATATTTTGAAAAATAACTTATCATCATCATCATTATTTTTCTTAATCGAGTGATCTTCTTCCATGTTGCTTAAATTATTGTTATCTTTAGATTTATTTTTACTTGCTGATTTCTTGAATTCACTATTAATTTCCTCATTATTAATACAAAATTCATCGACAGGCCATTCTTCGAAGTTATTAAGCCAATCTGGCCCCTCCCACAATTTTGACAAAATCAAATGATTTGTTGTACAACCTCTAGAATTCTAGAAGGTAGATCAGCTGGATTTAAAGCTCCTGGTACATATCTCCAACATTCAACTTTGGTAATTTTATGAATTTCCTGAACACGATTCCATACAAATGTTGCCCATTGACTATCTTGCTGTATCCATGTTAATACTGTCGTTGAATCACTCCAAAAATATATTTCTTGCTGGTTATAATTTATAGAATAAAGGACAGCTTTCATAAGTCTAGCACCAATTGTTGCAGCAAGCAGTTCTAGTCGAGGAATAGTCATCTTTTTACTGGGAGATACTCTTGATTTAGCAGCAATTAATTGTATTTTTGTATCCATCAAGGTCTGTGTTCTCATATAAATCACTGCTTCACTAGCATCAACGAATACATGAAAAGAAATTCTGTTTTCTGCTTCGCTATTCCACGAAATCAAACGTGGAATCTTCACTTCTTTCAATAATTTCAATTGACAATACCATTTCTTGAAATTTTCTTCAATTTCTTGGGGAACTTCAACATCCCACTTTAAATTATTAATTCTCTGTATTAGTAACTTAGGGTATAATAGTAGGTACTGGACAAGCAAAACCGATTGGATCAAATATTTTATGACTGATTTATAAAATAACTCTCTTCGTTATTTTTTTTGTACTGTTTCAGATAAATTTGAATATTTTAGCATTAATACATCTTTTCTTCTCCTCCATGTAAAACCAAAAATTGATGTCAACTGATTAGGCTCTACACAATTAGTGTACTCTCACCCTCGTAAATTAAAACCATCTTCTGCCATCAAAACCGTTGATTCTTCTTTGAATTGGTGTAACTCCTCGACAGAATCTAAACTGGTTACACAATAGGGAACTTGCCAAAAAAAATCATTTAAAAACAATTAAAATCGTAAGATATTATCATAAGAAACTTGGTAGAAAAAGAAAAATTCCAATAACGATTAAATTACCTGAGAAATAATGGGTTAAAATTTGAATAATTTGAACTGCTCTCAAAACGCGCTGCCATTGGTTGTGACGTCAGACCGCACTTTTCGAGTCAGGCGATCGTGAACTGACAATTCAAACAACACTTAAAAACTGAGAAACTGACGCTAAGGATTCGAATTCGATAAAAAAAATCAATAAGAAATGCTTCAAATGGCTGTCAAACTCGTGCCGGCCGGGTGCTTTCTATGGTTACCGATGCACGAGGTGCGGTGTGACGTCACAGCCGCTGCCGCGCATTCTGCTTCGTTTGAATATACCCGGTGGCGATTGCAACTTCAATTATTTATTGTGAAATAAGTATTGCGATTTAAGGGTTGATATTTGGTATAATGTGTTTTCATATATAAACACACATTTTGGTAAAATAAAAAAAAATGGACAAATTCCCTATTATCGACATAAAAAGATGAAATTAATTTGTTTATTGATGCAAACATGAATTTAAATTTATCCTTTTGTGCTACTCGCTCTAAATGTAGTTTGATTGTAGCAGCTAATATGAACGGACTACTAGTTACTCCAAATACTACTCTTGAATGTCGTAAAACTTCAATAACATTATCTTCCTTCCACCACAAAAAACGTAAGATATTCCGATCTTTTGGAGTAACACTGATCTGTAAGAATGCCTTTTCAATATCAGAAATTACTCCTATTTCCTTCTCTCTGAAACGTAAAAGCATAGAAGGAATTAGTTCTATTAAATTAGGATCTGTTTCTAAGCATTGATTTAAAGATACTCCATTTTTAGATTTTGCTGACCCATCAAATACTGGTCTCAATCTTGTCGTACTATTTTCTTTTAATACGTGACGATGAGGAAGATAATGACCCCATGTGTTTTCTTCTTCAGCTGTAACTTTTTCAATTATTCCTTTTTCGATCCATTTCATTAATACTTGATTATATTCTTCAAAAAGTCCTTCTTTCTTCAATTTTTCCGTCGTGATTTGTAATCTTTTTTGAGCGATTTCTTTAATTGATTGAAGATCAGGATGATTTTGTTTCCATGGAAGGCATATTTCATATCTTTTATCTTCATTGATGGTTACTGTTTCACGAAATCTTTCACACATTTCTTGCTGAATTATTTTCTTCGAGTTTGTTTCAATCGGATCAGTAATTCCCATAACATCTAAACTCCATAAATTTGAAATATCAGCTTCTTGAATAAACATTGATGTTACAATTAAAGCCGCATCATTTTTACAATATTCTGTAGTTGGTTTCTTGCCCATCAGTGTCCAACCTAACCTTATTTCAATAGCTGTCATTCCACACTCTTAATTATGTAAATTTCCAGTAGTTGATTTTCCGAGTACGTCTGCACCAATCAATATTTCAATAGGATCAGAGCTTTGACCCACATCAGTTAGTACAATATTTTTGTTCAATAATTCTTGAATCCACGGTCCATTATTGATGCTGGAAACCTCATGACAAATTATATCCTGATCAAACGCCATAAAATTACAAGCGTATTCATTATTCAAACCTTTAAGATGGATTAGATAACCTTTATGATCTTGCGGTTTCGTTCTTGTTCCTCCAAATAGTAAATGAACAACTTGATTTTCACAATTTAGTTGATATTTCATTTCATCTGCTGCTCGCTTTGATATATATGATCGCTGTGATCCACTATCCATTATTGCTCGTACAACTCGTTCTTTAGTATCATTTCTTAATATCACACGTACGGTTTGAAGGCAAGCTTCTGGTATTAACGATACGTTAGCTAAGTTAGCTTCTTGATTGTATTTATTTGAATTTTCTATAACTGCTTCTTTCGTTGGCTTTTCCTGATTCACTATTTCTCGACATAACAATATCGAATGTTTCTTGCCACACCATTGACATTTTGAATTAATTTTACATGCTTGAGTATTCTGACCTGGAATCAAACAGTTGAAGCAACAATTCTTCTCTTTAACAATGTTCCATTTCTCGTCCAATGCCATTTGTTTAGCTTTACCACATCTTGAACTACGATGATCTTCACTGCAAAATATACATGGATAGGTTTTAATGTTTTGTTTCATATTTTTACCTTCTCTTGTAAATAAACCAGTAGCTGTTGGAATATCAATATCATTTGTCGATTTTACTTTTTTCTTTGAAAATTTAAAATTATTCGTATTACTCGATTGTTTGTTGTTATTTAAATTAAATCCACTGACAGCCATACGCAGTCTTTCTTCATTTTCTACTTCAGCTTGCAAAAACTCAGTCAACTTGGTTAATCTCTTTTCGATGTTGTCGCTTTTAATTGCAGTTGCTAGTCTTTGCCATGTTCGGATCAATTCTTCTGGTAAAGATGATTCAACTAATGGATATAACATGGCTGCACATTTATCTTTAGTTACACCAAGTGATTCCAGGGCGCCTCTAACTTATCGTAAATTTTTGCCAATGAAGTTTGTTCATTCGATTTTACAGCATTACTAATTACTAGTGTTAACCATTCTCTTACATATACTTCAACTAATAATTCATCTTTACTAAAACGACTTTTTAAACTGTTGATAACCTTATCATAGTTTTGACTTGTTGGCGGAAAACTGTTGACTAAATCTGCAGCTCTTGAATTTGTTATCATAGCTTGAATTAAATACTGGAACTTATCTTCTTTTGTGATACTATTATCTTCATGAATATTTTTAAATTGACTCCAAAATTGTAACCAGAGTCTTTTAAATCGCCTCCGAATTTTTTCAATTCAATCTTAGGTAACTTGAATCTCCTTAAAAGTTTAAAGTTGGATGATGATGAAAAACTAGGTTTTTAAAATTAACAAAAAAATGATTTTAGGTTGTATTGTAGGTTCTTGCCTAACTAACCACTTAAATTTGGTAGCAACTAGGCCAGTTCGCAGGACTTAGTTACTAATTGATCTTAAACAAAAAAATTAGAAAAGAAAAGAGAAGGCAATTTTAGGGCGCCACTAATTTTCTTTCCTAAAAGAAAATTAGAAACAAAATCAAATTTAAGAGTTGGCTAACTTTAATCTGTTAAGAGAAAAATGAAAAAATACGTTTCTGTATAATAAATAAAACTAAAGAAGTAAAATAATGTATATATTAAATTCCAATTACAAACAAAAAAGGTTAGTAAGATATAAATAAAAAATAAATACTTAGAGTATAGACTACTTTTGAAGATGATGTCGATGGAGATATTATCCAGTACAGCTGGAGAAATCTGCAACTTAGCCTGGGACTGTGGTCTCCTACTATTGACTTATTGTAGTTTCACCATGAAACCGCTTCTGGCAGGTTTAAAAAAAAACTTTTTGTCTACCAGGCACTGCTAGTTTTCCAGGTACTGTTAGTTTTCCAGGTACTGTATTTATTTAGGTACTGTTTTTCCGGTACTATTAATTTTTCAGGTACTACCAGCCTTCTAGGTATTGTGCCCCAGTAACTGTGCTATAAAACATACCGGTATATAAAAAAAAGGTTACAAAAAAAATATGAAGCTAACAAGGATATCTGTCCAGTGCAAAAAAATTACAATTTACTGATTGAACTTAAGGATTCATCCTGGACAAATATCTGAATTATTCAAAAAAAACAATTTCATAATATTTAAAAATATCCTTGGCTGGATAGGAGAGGAAATGTGGCTCTCAAAATGGGTAGCCATTTTGTAAGAAAATATTTATAGAAAATTGGTGATTTAGAAAAAAAATTATTAAAATGTGAAATTAGCAAATAAAAAAAACGTACCAGTAATCCAGATACTCAAGTAACAAAAGCAGGAAGGATTTTAAATTTCAACAAACTAAGTTTCACGTGGATTACTGCACAGTTGTTGTATCGTCGACAAACGATGAGAGAAGCCACGCCGTGACCTTCCTCATTCTTATTTAGGATCATTTCAAATTTTAAATTTCGCGGTAAAATACATTAAGAATCCTGATTTTAGGTTTCGTAGTTTATTCCACCACGAATCAGAAAAGAGAACTAATTTATTAATTATTTGAATGAAAAATTTTTTGGAAATATTTATAAACCATTCCACCAAAAATCAAAATTCTAATATGATTTTAGCAATTATTAATACCTGAAATGTTAACTTACAAAGTTAACGTTTCAATGTATCCAATTCAAAAGATCTGGCCTCCAGTATTTGAAAAGTGATTTGAACATCTTCAACCACAGGTTGTTCTTGATGTATTTCTTCATTAAATGCTGATAACGCTCTTGTAAATGCAGCTCTCGCAGCTTTTCTGCTCCTTTTTAATTTGTCTAATATTGCGTTTGACATTTTATATAAACCAAATTATCAATTTTCAATCGTAATCACAAAAAATAAGTCCTGTCACGGTCGCCACAAATGTGATGTACAGAATGAAAATATTATTTAATAATTATGGTCACTAACTTTTATTAATAACGCAAATATTAGTAGAGAAAAATGCAAACTTTCATTGAATTAATTTTCAATTACATCAAAACTGACAATAAAACTTCAATCTGACAATCTGAAACTAGTCATTGAACAAACAAAACCAACTTCAACCTTAGGGTAATGAATCTGGACTCCTTACACCACTAAATTTGACAACGTTGGTACCGAGTCGGGAAAATAAGCTCTCGTATCTATGAATAGTATAATACCACAGACAACCCATAATACTGGGTCGTCCTATGAATCATCTTTAACGCCTCACGGGAATCCTTGCATTACTTTACGGAATCTATAAATCAGGGTTTATTGGGTATTTAAGGAATGAAATTTTGTGAGAAAGTGATGCAAGAAAATAATAAAGTAGAGTCTCACTGGTATATAGTGCCGAAGTAAAAAAAAAGACAAGATATTTAACAAAAGTTTTATTATAAAAAAATAATATTTACACAATAATAATTTCACCCTATTAAGGAGATATTTTGTTTATACTCAGATTGTCCAATAAAAATAAAAGCAAATAGCAAATATTCTTTATTCACATTAAAGCAAAATTATTTCAAGTTGATATTTAATAAATATATCTTAATTTGCTCTGGACATATTCATAATAAGTGATAAAAGTGAGGGTTTATCTCGTTTCAAAAATATAGTTCAATTTAAAGAGAGCATGATTAGTTGCTTCAAAAGTTTTTTCAAATAAAACTATTATATTCGAATGTAAACGTGAAAATATCTTGAAGGACGTACAACAATATCTCACTTCATTATAACATTTTACAATACTATATTAAATATTCAAACAATTAATCATTTTAGGAAATGATTTTCATATTTTTAAGAAGGCTACATACCAAGTTCTCGAGCAGTTATCGAACTTTGTCTACTTTAGGCGAGGTACAAACCAAGCTGTTCTCAAATATTTTCCGAGCTTGGGATGTACGCGAGTTCGCAGCTTGGCAGATAGTAGTGGGTTCCTTATACGCAAACAATTCGTTGAAAGTTCCGAATCCAGTGGATAAAAATAAACATTTCGAAGAGTTTGTTCGCGAGCACGTTTTTATAAATATCAATAATCAATCAGAAGTGTTCAAATGTTATTTCTAGTGTGGACAGCTCGCGAACTCTTTGTTCCAGTCTGTACTCTCTTTAAGAACTGTCAATAAATAAAACTGAAGTTGAAAAATGGCTTTTGGTTTCAGTAATTGGGAAAACATTTTTAGATCTAGTGGAATTCTGAAATATATTTATTAAGTTTAACAAAATCTTTCGTTTTTTTAAATTCAGAATTCATTGGACCAACGTTAATAGTCAATATCAGAAATTTTTTTTCATCATATCAAATAAGGATAATATTCACACTTTGAATGTCGTCCAAGCCATTTATATACGGAAGAAAGACACCATGATGATGACATTTTTCTCATTTCGTGAAACAAGTCATGTTTGAGATCAGTGATTTCATGATTCAATTTTTTTTAAGCGAAACTAGAAAATAATCAATATCGACGAAAACATAAGGCACAATTCAAAGAAACAAAAGATATTTTGAAGATAATAACAAAATTTATTAGTTTGTATTGATAAGACCGGCTTATCGGAAAATTTTGTCACATTATTCAAAAAAACTGTAAGTTTTGTTCTTTGTTACATTAGCCCAAATTTGACACTACTTTTAACTTATAGATATCAAACGAACTACTTAATTACACAGACATATAAAAAACAATAGACAGAGTTGTTTACAAAATGTGTATGTGCCAACATTAATTCTTACTTTACTACAAATTATTTTGTAGTAACGCAGCGTTGCCAGATGAATAATATAAAATGACTTTCAATACTTCATGTTTGATACTATTATTTAATATTTCTCTACAAACAGAATATATTTTTGCATACATATATTTTTGCATGGAAATATGTGTGGAAATTTGTTATTTGTTGAGTTTGAATCTCTTAAATTTTACATTACATACATAGTATAGTATAATTTTCCGCTCATCTTTTAAAATTTTGCGAAGTCCGGCAACGCCGCTAGCAAAATACCCCAACAAGCAGCCGCCATATTCCAATATCATTTCATTGATATTTAAAGTGGCGAGTACTGTGTTTTTGATTTATTTGCGTGTATTTCACCTAATTTAGTATTTACTAGTGAAGCAGAGGTGTTAAAAAATTAAAACTATGGTGAGACAGTGTGTGGTGTGCCGGAAAATCGACTATTTGAACCCTAACCTATATTTTCACTGGTAAGTTGTAGTAAATAAGTTAGTCATAAGCGGGTATGTGAATCCTTTTTTCACACAATCTGAATTGGCATGATAAGGAGAGAATTGGGTGAAATTACCACTCACATACTTACACATATTTAAGCAGATTGTAGAAAATAAACATAAGATGCTGCACATACCTATATATAAAAAAATGTCTATGATGCTTACCTATAGGAAACATTAGACAAGTAGTTCAGGAATTTGGATGGACTGAGAGTTTTGAGGTATTAAAAACTTCATGTAAGGCTTGCTTTGATAGGCAACTACTTACTGTACCTGTTGCATTTTGTATAGGTGCTAGGAATTATGTAATTTTATTCCTAGCTATAATTTACAATTTACTGGTGGTTTTACCTCATATCACAATACCTCTACTACAACACTATTATCTTCAGAAATCCTAGTTAGTAGTGAAAAATGGGTAAACAGCTAGCCACTGTTGTGTACCTATAATTTTCCAATGATTTCTTCTAGTTTTCCGGTAAGCAAAGCTCGAAGAAATACCTGGATGGAAATACTTGGATTCCAGCCAGATAAAAAATTACCAAAGAGGCCAGAAGTATGTTCTGATCATTTTGAAGGAAATGATTTTACACAAAGGACCAATAGAACAAAAATGTTAAGGAGAGATGCAGTTCCTTATTTCGCAATCAATGACTTAACTTTGACGATGTAACTACTTGTAAAATAAATATGTATTATTTTGTAATTATTTTTATTTCATAAACCTCACAAGAATTTGTATTACCTAGAAGAGCAAAATTAATATAAACTACAATATACATTACTTTTACTGACAATTTTGAAGTTGTTTTAAAAAAAGAAAATGTGTAATATTCTCCTTTGAGCAGTAAATATTTCAATGTGATGGATAAATTGGATTTTTTTATCAGTAGTAACAAATTTCGATATTTATACTAATTTTTGTTGCACAGTTGTTTATTAAGTTTTAATTTAAAAAATCGAAAATATTGTGAAAAAATTCCCGAATTGAGTCTATTCAATCATTCGCCCCCGTTATTTCTCCGTCTATGGTGTTGATCTGTCGGCCGCCATATTCCAACAATGGTCATATGCTTTGCCTCTTCACCGCCCCTGATCATAACAATGTTGGAGTATAAACATTTCGTATTTTATGAATGAATAGCTCTGTCTATTGTTTTTTATATGTCTGTGCTTAATTACGTTTATTTGTACAAAATCACATAAAAATAAAAAATAAATTAATTACTTCTAAGCGACTACCAACACTTCACTGAAATGAGGTGAGGTCAAAAGCGTTCGTTTTAGTCGATGTTTTAAACAAATTAAACGCAAAACGGCGTTTCCCAGTTTCTATAGATCCAAATATTGGATTTTTCCGTAAATATGTCATAAAGAGAGAATTTAATTTAACTCCTAACTAAAATTTGTTTATGCAGCGGTGGCATCTGTCGAGGATTAGTTTTTATATCAAGTAGAAGTTTGCGCTTTTTGGCATCCTCCCTAAGATCGTAGAGAGGTCGACATTGCTGAAAAATAAAAAATTATTTGAATTCACTGTGAAACAACAGAGTAAAGAGTAAAAGTCGATACGCAAAAATTGACTTAGATATTCTTTTTTCTTTTATTTTTTTGGGAATCCAACCACAATAATGTTTTTTATTTCGACGTTTCGGTAGCGTTTCAGCTACCGTTGTCAAGATTAACTAGCGATGAAATAATTTTTGGTCCCTATCTGACATAACGAAAAAATTTGACAACTAGACAATCAATAAAATTTTGAAGTTTAAGACTACAAAACTTTGTTGTCAAATTTTATTAAGGTCCATTCATAGTTGATCACATCTCTGGTAAAATGTGAAATACAATATTTTATTTTATGACATTCTACTACTAGAAATGGAATCCAGTGAAGTGCACGTTCCAGAAACGGTTTTTATTGGGATAGCGCATTTTTCGCTTATTTTGGAAATGTTGTCGATAAAATAAAAATTTGACAACAAAGTTTTGTAGTCTTGAACTTCAAAATATCATTGATTTTCTAGTTGTCAAATTTTCTCGTTGTGTCAGATAGGGACCAAAAATTATTTCATCGCTAGTTAATCTTGACAACGGTAGCTGAAACGCTACCGAAACGTCGAAATAAAAAACATTATTGTGGTTTGATTCCCAAAAAAAAATTAAAGAAAAAAAATACGTTGTGCCAAAAGGAACGTACACAAGATCTTTCGACTTAGATAGTCTCAAAAATATAAACTTTATTATCACTTTTCTCTGTTTTGGCTATAAACATTGCATTGACCAAAACACACACACACCATATCTCTTCCAAGTATTATACCTCATATTATCTTATATGGTCGACTGAATTTTCATGCAATCTGTATGGCTATTAATTTTTTAAACTTTTCTTCACTAATGTGGAAACTTACCTTAAACAAATTATAGCTTCCAATAATATACAAAGCCTGTTTGGCTCTTGTAAGAGCTACATTTAATCTTTGTTCGTTTGCCAAAAAGTAATTAGCATTATATCTTACACAAGATATTATAATTATGTCATTTTCCATTCCTTGGAAACTATCCACTGTATTAACTGTTATACTAACTTTGGGATTCATTCTAAAATAAAATACAATAAATTTTTTTATGGAAGTAACGGTTTAATTTAATATTTACGCCATTTCAGCTACTCGCTTAGCTACTAATTTTTTCTGTGCTTTGTAAGGAGTAATAATTCCAATACTATACATGCAAGTGGGTTTGATGTGCTTCTTCAATGTTTCTAATATATTGCAGATAATGGAAATTTCATCTGTGTTCAAATAATCTGAGCTAAAAGTAGATTAAAAGCATATTTTCAGTTTTCCTCAACTCCAGAAAGTATGAATAACTCTAAAAATAAATTTATGTCATACTAGTTCATTGTTGTGTTTTTACTGCTTAGCTACCAACTATATAAAGTCGTACTTTATGCCCGCGCGGGCCATAAAGTAAACCATAAAGTGATCGCCGAAATATCCAAGCAGCACAGTTTCATTAACATATTTTACGTAGTTTTCTTGCATCTAGTTTAATAATTTTTTCTACGACCGTGCGTTTTAACCCACTTTCCCGCACGCATTTTAGTTTTGAAAATGTCACTTTCCCGCACTAGTAAGTAAAGTAAAATTATGCAAATTTTGACCTTATTAGATAGTTTTTTACTTCGGAAGTTATAACTATTGTTACAACAGATAAATAAATATTTACGAAATAGTCCATCAAATAAAATATATATAAAATACATCTTTTCTAGCTTTATGTTGCATTTTTAATATTATTTTAATATTATTATTATCATTATTTTTTGGGAATCAAACCACAATAATGTTTTTTTATTTTCTATTTCGACGTTTCGGTAGCGTTCCAGCTACCCATGTCAAGATTCTTGACATGGGTAGCTGTCAAGATTAACTAGTAATAAAATTAATAAAATAATTTTTGATCCCTATCTGACACAACGAAAAAATATGACAACTAGACAATCAATAATATTTTGAAGTTTAAGACTACAAAACTTAGTTGTAAAATTTTATTAAGGTCTATTCATAGTAGATCACATCTCTGGTAAAATGTGAAATAAAATATTTTATTTTATGACATTCGACGATATGATAGAAACGGAAACGGAATCCAGTGAAGTGCACGTTCCAGGAACGGTTTTTATTGGGATAGCGCTTTTTTCGCTTATTTTGAAAATGTTGTTAATAAAACGCGTTTGTTGTTACTTTTATTGTGTATGATTATTTTAGTTTTCAAAATATGTATAACTGTTTGGTGATTTTGTGTATTGAAGTGTGTATTGATCAACAACTATTCCAATGATAAATCATAAGAAAACCTGGATAAAAATCGTTCCTGAAACGTGCACTTCACTGGATTCCATTTCTAGTAGACTATCATATCGTGAGAATGTCATAAAATAAAATATTTTATTTCACATTTTACCAGAGATGTAATCTACTATGAATGAACCTTAATAAAATTTGACAACAAAGTTTTGTAGTCTTGAACTTAAAAATATTATTGATTGTCTAGTTGTCATATTTTTTTGTTGTGTCAGATAGGGACCAAAAACATTTTTTATTACTAGTTAATCTTGACAACGGTAGCTGGAACGCTACCGAAACGTCGAAATAAAAAACATTATTGTGGTTTGATTCCCAAAAAATGAGAGAAAAATTAATAAGTATGCCAGAAGGAATTTACAGAAGATAAAAATTCTTTGATCTACAAAAAACTTAAAACCGTTGCCGTCACCTTCATCGTCATCTTTATGTGACCTGCAACCGATGCCATCCTCATCAACGTCATCTACTAACCGGTTAACACCAAATAACTCCAAGGGGCCGGCAATTTTAAGTAATTTACAGAATACAACAAATTGTGATTTTAATATTAATATTTATAATAATTAATAGTTTTTGGTTACAGTTTTGTACATGGATGTTGAAATAGAATAACTTTTGAAAAGGGGTTGGTATACTTTTTTATATGTACGGTCGTAGAAATAATAATGTTCCTAACTCATGCGTAAAGTGTCGTTCCCGCCCTTGACCGCTTGCTCGGGTCAACTGCAGTCGCGTGCGGGAAAGTATAACTTTCCGCACTTGTTAGGAAAATAACTATTTCGATTTCCATGTCGTAAGCTTCTTTAGACATTTGTGGCATAAGATTTTCAGTTGCTTTCTTTGCTTTTTCAATAATTTTGTCAGGAATTCCAAAATCTTCGTTCATTTTGACTTCTAACTTTGACACATATAAAAATTATTGTGATTTTATGACATTTACGTTTGTCAACATTCACCTAGAAACGATAGTGTCTACTATGATTGATCTGATTGTTAACAGTCATAGAGGTATTAATTTATTTATACCTCTGAAATAGTTACCATAGGTCGTGAAATAAAATCCAATGTAGTTTTCATGGACAAATGTATTCGAAGAACCAGTGGGTATCAATCCACATATAATTATCAGGAATCGAGATAAAAAACTATGCTAAATTTACAAAAATTACATTGATGAATTTCAAAACTTTGACAAAGAGTTTTTTTTGACATTAATTGTGAATTATGTTTCTAGGATCCAAAACAAACTTTTTTCGCTGCTACGCGACGCGGGTTCATTGTTTTTTATTAGTTTTACAGATAAAACTAAAGGTAGGGTAATATGTGCGGGAGATATTAAAAAATGATTGAAAGAATTTCAAACGATGATAAAATGCCAATGTTATTCATTCAAACCGGATTTTTTAAAATACTGATTTGTATTGAGATTGGATTGCAATAAGGAACTAGTATGACATAAAAGTTTGTATGTACCGCGGGCATAAACAGATGTGTATAAGACGTAAGACGTCGCCCTCAGGGCACATAAATAACTATTATATGTTTAAATCTCGAAACAAGTACTTATGTTTATCTAAAAGCTCAATGGTACTGCTTATAGTAATTTGAACATGTTTTTGTCCCTGGACACTTAGCCTGGAATTATGTTGGCAGCATTTCCCAGAACAGGGAATGTCCAACAAGTGACAAGTTGACACTAATGACAAGGTAGGCTTTAGATTTGTAATTTAGTTGTTTTGTATTGATTAAATGATCATTTTTATTAAAAACAGGGCGAACCTCAGTTCATAGATAGTTTTCGTGGTTAGATTCATCTATTATACGAATTCCGTTGTGCTTTTGCTTTGTTTTGTGGGAAATTATTGGATAAAATTGGGAGAGGGTTTTTAAAAGGTAGTACAAAAAACATAAGCAAATGATAATCCAAATAAAAGCAATAACCAAAAATATCTCAAATGTCAAAGTCACTTTCGAGGTTAGCTGTCAAAAACAAGGGACAACTTTGTAAAGTTCTACCGGTCTCCGGTCGGTCGTGTTCAACGTCGTGGACTACTTGACGTGCCTGACTTGCGTCACGATCAAAGCGCGCGCGCAGTTTTGTTAAAAATAAAAAAATAAGTCAATTTCTGAAAAGTCCCGTTACAATAAATGGATATTACAATAAATATTACCGATCATCTCCGGTGGAATGGGACAAATTAAATACCAGATAAGGATATATCTGTGGATCTATTGGATTGTAGCAGTTTGGAATAGATTTTAATTTCCCTTCATAGAATGTTCTATTAGGATAATCACATATTTCCCGTTTCATGCGATACTGATCACATAGCATTTTTACTGGATAGTGTCCACTAACGCCGCCGTCATTTACTACTAAGTTTTCGAATATTCTTGAAAATAATGATTTGCCAAGACCCAGTTGTTGAGCTTCCTGAAAAAACAGTAATTAATATTTTAATGTAATTTCACACAAATGGAGTAGTTCATTTACGATAAGTTTGCAATAACAAAACATGACAGATGTTTTACATTGTTGCCGCGTTGTAATTTTTTTCCAGAAGTTGGCATTAAATTATTTTGATATCTTGTTTATTGCATAAGATTACATTCAACTAAAAAATTAGAGCAGAAATTATAAAAATTTTATAATTAAATACATAAATTTCAGGATGACCAGTTAATAACAAACTATAAAATGCGAATGAAATGAAAACGACAAACCAACACAAGAAATTCTGATAAAATTGTCTGGCAACCCCGGTGAATAGATTTACGAAACAGTTAGTTACTTTATACTAAGTACCTATATGAGATATTTTTCAAATGTTCGTCGTTTTAATTGATTGACATAAGTTATAAGTCACGTTTTTAATTGTAATTGTCAAATATATATTCGAATTTGTCTGAGTGTTTTTATCGACTTTGGAAGCAGCTACTTAATTTAAGATATTCCTTCAATCGGCGATTGATAGAATAAACACCCGTACACGGCAGCCAACTTTTGGAACGTAACTTCCCCCGATATATGATTGATTATTCCATTATTCCACTTTGGATATTTAGATTTTGTTCAGTGGCTGCAATTGTTACTACAAATGTCAAAATTACAAACTTATCGTAAATGAACCATATGTCATGACAAAACTGACAAGTGACAGATCACCATCTTGATTTAGGGCTGGTTTGTAAATTCATAAAGAATCTACTTAAGTAGTGTATCTCCCAACAAAAGCCGCACATAAATAAAATCACACTTATCAATATTTCAACGTAATTTCACACAAATGACAAAACTGATTGGAGTAACAGATCACCATCTTGATTTCTAATTAATTCTCCCATAGATAAATTAACAGAAAAATTAAATTTAGGACAGTTTTTCAAATGCAAATATCTGGAAGATTATGGCAATGTGAGACATATTCAAAATCATTTGGTGGTCTAAGCAATAATCAGATCAATATATATATATATATATATATATATATATGTTGTTCCTAAACACTTACTTTATTGCAAATGACAGCTGGCAGCTGTTGCGGATCTCCAACAAGAATGAATTTATCAACTTCTAGTTGAATGGGTAACAAACATTCCATTTCAGTACATTGCGTTGCTTCGTCCACAATACAAGCAGTAAATTTAAGCTGTCCGCTAAAATAAATTTATAATACAATTTTGAAATTTCCTACTGTTGGAGATTTATAATTTATAACGTTTAACTGAACTCACCGTCCACTGGTTTGTTGTAAAATATAACTTACAGAACTACTAAGAGTAGTACATATTAAATTAGCACCAAGCAATACTCTTTCTTCCGTAATTTTCTTTTCGTAGAAATACTGTTGTCCCAATTTTTGTTTTAAAAATGTCGGCATATCCATGTGGTTTTCAACTTTACCATAATCTTTTCTGAGGTTCCTGTCTTTTATCATGGTTTTATGCGATTGGTATCTCAAGGTAAAACGATTTACCAATTCGTCGTTGATGCTATTTTCAGGTCCAACTCTTACAATCCTGATCATTTCTTGATCAGTTTCTAAAATTTTTTGAAAACACATTTAAAAAAAAGATAAAAACTAAACTGGTACACTACGACACACAGTAATCAAACATAAAATAAAAGAATACACAGACATTCATTCATTTCAACAGTCACGGTTCCAAGTACTTGGGGGCCATTCATTACGTAAGGACATTTCGGTGACTTTTGACCCCCCCCTACCCCCATGTACGTGTACATAAGATTTCTTGAACTCCCCCTCCCCTTTCTTACGTAAGATTCTATCTTGATCTTTTAAATAATAAAATGTTAAGAAAGGATTAGTTTCACTGAAACACAGTTCAACGTTAATCAATAATTTTTTATTCTTAACAAGTGATAATTTAAACTGTACTCTTCTACTGCTGTAAGATTTTCATAAAAACTATATTATTTTTGGACCACAATTTGGTTTTTGTATTAAGCAATAAAAATTATTTGAATAGAATTTAAATTACATTGTACACTATGAAATAGAGAAAATTATTCGGAATCTTAAATGGAATGCCCCCCCCCCAACATAAGGACATGTAGATATTATCCTAAGCCCCCCTACCCCTCATCACTCTTACGTAATTAATGAATGGCCCCTTGTGCTTTTTATGCTCTTGGTGGTACAGTTTATGTGAAAAGATTATTTCTCCTCATCAGGTTTAATAATTTTCTCACAAGCTTCTTTTGGGAGAAATCCTTCCTTGGGTGCTTTTTTTTGTGTGTTTTGGAAGCTGTTCTGATGCCGGGAGCACTGCAGCCTATTGGCTTATTGTACTCTACTCCCATATATATATATATAATTTAATGAGAGATATTTGCCAACTATTTGTTTAATGGGAGTTTTTTTGGGGATGTGACAATAATACCAAAGTGTACTCTTTTAAGAATTTAATCCGAGCTTTCGAACCACTATGTGTTCATTATCAAGAAATAATATCTAAATGAGATTAAAGGTAAAAAAGGTGTATAAATGGTGTTCAGTAAGCGCACATTTCTCTGGGTGAAGTTTGCTGTCACTTTTATGGGACGTTATTCTATTAGCAAGAGACCTTTTTGACTGACCAATGTATTGCTTATTATGAGCATGCCAAAATTTTATCGACAGAAATCAATTACAAAAAACGGATCTTTTTAGAAACAGCCTATATATCACAAGAAGATAGATGTATTAATAAAAAAACGGATCTAAATAATCTAAGTGTAATATATGCATATCTTTTGGATTTTGAAAAACAAAACTTAAATAATTTAAAAAAACGAATTACTATGGAGAATTTTTAAACAATTTCATTTATACATCTTTCAAAAAAAATTTTTATATTATATTGTTTTTTGAGTGTTATTTTATACAAATGTTTAATTTTTTACCATTTATACACCTTTTTTACCTTTAATCTCATTTAGATATTATGTAAGTATTATTATTATTCAATTTATCTGCTATATAATTTATTTTATTTAACATTTTCAGTTCTTGATAATGAACACATAGTGGTTCGAAAGCTCGGATTAAATTCTTAAAAGAGTACACTTTGGTATTATTGTCACATCCCCAAAAAAAACTCCCATTAAACTCTTCAGTTCTTCTGGCAAGTCATTAAATTGCCTTAAACCTTTGAGCATGACTGGTATTGACGGTCCTAATATAAAAATCATTTTTATGCCTTGTATTGTGAATGTGAACATGATGGTTGTAAGTAATTCTTAGTTGGAGATAGTCAGGCATCTGTCCTATTTTTATTTTAAATATAAAAATTAGAGTATGGTAAAGGAACATATCTTTAATTGAGAGCCAGTTTAAAGATGTCCGCATCTCTACAGTAGGGGTCAATCTAGGACATGATAATATAATTCGCATAGCTCTATTCTGTAATTTTTGGAATCGATTTCTCTCATTTTGATTCAAGAGATATAATACTGTTGAGCAGTAAGTGAAGTGGGGTAGTATTAGAGAATTAAATAAAACCAGCCTTGACCACTTTGTTTATAACTCCAAGATATTTGAATTAATTCACCATATCAATCTTTAAAGGCCCAATCATTATTTTAATAATAATAATAATAATAATAAACGACTTTTATTTGTAAAATTCAATACATTATAAAGTATAACAATAGAGTTCTTAACCTATCAGTTGGCGAAGTCTAGCCTAGGGCTACTCGAACTTAACCATCTAATAGATTATTTATTACATATATTACATATATATTTAAACACATATATAAGTACCTACATATATATGTGACAAATTATGAAATTGAAACGCATTTTAGGTACGTAGTCTTAACCTAAAACTTATAATTAAAGATAAAGGAAAACCGAAAAATTTTTCTCCTAACAAATACCTAACAAAAATAAAATCAAAGAGAAAAAAAAACAGAAAAACCTACTTCACTCCTAGATAATTCCACGCTTCGGGCAGCAGGCAACAGACTAGCGGTGGGTCAAACTAAAGTCCTCTAGTTGCTTGTTTTTAATGATAGATTTCAATACAGATTTGAATTTTGTTGTCGAAAATGTTTTTATATAATCGGGCAATGAATTATAAAAATTAACAGAGCTATACAAAAAACTTTTGTGAAAAAATGCTGTTTTATGTTTAGGAATAACGAATTTTGTTTTATTCCTGGTATTTCTAGGGTGTACACTGTCATTGGTCTTGATTTTTTCTCCGAAATACGTTGAGATGTATTTGCGTTTATTTATAAGCTCATGAAAAAAGATACCAAGATGTAATAGTCTTCGATTTGCCATATTTAGCCATTGAATTTCATTAATTTTATAAGATATTCTATCATATTTTCTAATATTAAATATTAAACGGCAACACATATTTTGGATTTTTTGAATTCGAAATTTGTCACACTGTCTAAGGCATGGGCCATAAACCATGTCTGCATAATTAAAGTGAGACAAAACAAGGGTTTCACATAGCTTCTTTTTTAAGTCGACGCTTAAAATGTTACGACTATTATATAATTGTTTTAATGAAATATATGCTTTTTGGATAAGGTTTTTAATATGGCTCTCAAAATTGAGATTACTATCTATTACTACCCCTAAATTACGTGCTTCTTCGCAAAATTCAAGCTTTTCACCAGATATTTTTATATTACTAACAACTGAAAATATATTTTTACTTTTTTTCCGACCAAAAAACATAAGTTTAGACTTCGATGAATTAAGTTTTAAAGAATGTTCCTTTGAAATGTCTGTCATTATTTGAAGATCCCTGTTTAAGCTTTCTATTGTGAGGTTATGATTATTAATATTAAAATGACAATAAAGCTGAGTGTCGTCCGCGAACGCTTGAACCTTACAACACTGAGGAGATCTCAAGATCTTGTTCGGCAAATACTTTATATTGCTGCTCATTACCAATTATGATGGATTTGTTTTTTTTACATATATTCAATAAATTAGCACAACACCATTTATAAACAATTTCTAAGCACTCATTAATAATTGTAACATTATCTATTATATTTAGAGAAGAATAGTAAATGAATGCGTCATCTGCAAATAAGTGAAATAAACATTGAGTCTGAATGTCTGCAATATCATTGATATAAATTAAAAAAAGTAAGGGATCTAGGACACTTCCTTGTGGTACACCTCGTTTTATTTCCAAGTTTTGAACTTTGACTTTTTGTCTTCTATTTGTTAAATAATTTGAAATCCATTCCAATACTGTACCACTAAACCCTGCTCTTTCTAACTTCTTTAAGAGTCTATTTGTCGACCGTTTCAAACGCCCTTTGGAGGTCCAGAAATACACCGACAGTTACATATTTTTTATTAAGATTTCCTTTCAAATCATCCGGGACACATTGTTAAGCAGTTTCGCATGAATGCTTACTGCGAAAACCCGATTGGACTTTGGTTAAAAATTTGTTTCTTTCTATGAAATCAACAATTTGTTCATAGATTACTTTTTCCAAGATTTTTTCAAAGCAGCTAAGCATATTTATTGGTCTAAGATCAGAAGCTTGATTAGATTTTACAACTTTAGGAACTGGTATAAAGGTTCCAGATGATATCAAGGTTTCCACTTGATATCATCTGGAACCTTTCCAGATTCCAAAGAAGTATTGATAACACTTATCAACGGTTTAGCAAAATTATCATAGGTGTTTTTTTATAAATGCCATTCCTATATCATCTGGACTGTTTTTATTGGGCATTGAGAAAATAATTTTCTTGAGAGTACTAAAATCAATTAAAGTAAATGTGGAAAAGTTACAAATACTTTCCCGATTAATATTAATGGGGAAGTCTGGACCACTTTTATCAAGTTTATCCATAATGTCATCAATACTCTCAATGTAGAATGAATTCAAATTATCTGGTATATCTTCAACTCTATCTATTGTTTTCTGTTCAATTTCAATTTTTAAAAAATCTGTATTGGCCATGTTATTTGGAACCAAAGTTTTCAGAGTTTTCCACAATTCCGTTGTATTATTTCTACAGACATCTATCTTATGCTCATAATATTTCCGTTTTTCATTTCTTATTACCCTAACAGCAAGATTTCTTTTCTCTTTATAAATTTTTTTTTCTCTTCTGTTCTATTATTTATAAGGACTTATAGCTTCTATCTCTCTCCTCCACTGTCTGCTTAACTGCATAGTTCCACCACTCTTTATATCTTGGGTAAATTGTTATAGCGCTACTTCATCATATATATTAATTATTTCATTATAGAAGCATTGATATATTTTATTTATATCGGTTTCCCTAAAATTCCAAGTAACAGCTTCTAATTTCTGATTAATTGCAGAATAATCTATGTTTCAACCTCTACTTTCCATTGTTTGTGCTGCTACTTTAGGTTTAACTTGTTTCAGTCTAACAGATATATTAAAATGTGTAGGTACTTATTTCAGGTGTTTTAATCACATCAGCAATCAACATATTTGTATTTGTTATTACCCAGTCTATTAAAGATCCGTCCTTACTTGTTGGATGCGTTATTTCCCTAACTATATTTTTTAAGCTTAAACTAGCTATAAAGATTTTTTAAAGATACACTATTTGATGAGTTTGAAAAATAATCCACGTTAAAATCGCCTGTTATAATTACACTAAAATTTTTATCACATACCTACCTACATTGTTTTCACACCAGTTTTCCAAAAAATTATTAAAACCAGCATAATTACTGTTTGGTAATCTATATAGGGAAACTATTAAGAAGGTCTGTTTGTTAACAGTAATACCTATAGATAGAAACCAGAAATTTTTATGAACCCAATGTTTTTGAATTTTTGCTACTTTGACACCTTTTATTATAATAGAACCCCCAGGTCTACTATCTTCATCCGTTCTAAATAACTGATAACCATCAATGTTCAATTCAGTATCATAAATTTCAGGTGTAACATGTGTTTGCGACAAACAGACTACGATTGGTCTAACTTTAATTACTAAATTACTTATTTCATCTAAATGAGCAGGTTATTATTGGAAGTTGGCTTAAGAAAAGTTATCAGGGGTCTGACTATCTTTGCTTACTTGGTTATTTATTTTTACAAATCTTAGGTTACTATGAGTCTTTGGCTTGTTAAGTTTTTCCAATAATTTATCTACTAATGCCTTTTTAGACAAATTTTTTCCGTTTTTGTCACTAAAATCTATAAAATGAACAGATGATTCTGTGCATTTATTTAATTTAAAAAAGATATTGGTTTAGTCTACAATTAAATTTATAGATGAACTCGTTAATAATAGTATCATTACAGTAAGGTACGGACAATAAAAATAAATTTGTATTCAAACAGGAATTTAACTTGATATTGAAATTTCCTAATGATGGATATCGTTTTTTCTGGAAATCATTTGATCCCGCTATAATAATAACCGAATCACTTAGTGTATAATAATTATGTGTCAATTGTGGCAAATTTTCAATTATTCAATTATGCTATCCAATTATGCTGTTGCTAAACCTCTTCTCGCGAGTTTATCAGCTTGTTCATTTCCAGAAATACCGTTGTGTCCCGGCAACCACACTAGTCTTACTTTAATGTGGTCTGCTAGTTCATTTAGTTCTTCCTGGCATTCTTCTACCAGTCTGGATGTATCCTTGAGGCTGTTCAAAGCTGCAAGTGCTGCCTGGCTGTCAGTTAGTATGTTTATCCTATGAGTGTCAGTCCTATATTTGTTAATTCTGACACATTCTGGGATAGCATAAATTACTGCCTGAAATACAGAGGTATGTTCTCCTAGGGTGCTCTAGCAATAATAATTTATATCTCCAGTGAGTCAAAACTTTGTATTGGAAGATAATGTATGAGACTGTCTCTTTCATGCACATGCAATCATCAATAAATAGATCATCCCTATTATATGCACATAATATTGGTCAGCGTTTTCCAAAAGTTGCGTAAATATTGTTCCAGCTTTTATCATGACTGGATGTTGTCACTTCTCATTTCAAGAAATAATATTCTGATAACACCTGTAATTCTGGAGTGACTATGGGTGTCAGCTAACACTTCCATCCTTTATGCAGCCATTCTCGCTTCCTCCATAACGTGCAGTTCAATTGCACTGATTGTGGTTCAAATGCACACATACGTTAATAATACTTAATAATTAATTCTTATATTTACCTGGTAGCTCCCATCTGGTCTTGTTTAGTTTTAAAATCAGAGCGTCAATGGCGGCATTCGAAGGTGCTGTTATTAATAATTGTGGATATATACCTTGTCCTTTGGCTTTGTACAATATCTCCAAAATTGTGCTAACAATAACAGTGGATTTGCCAGTACCAGGTGGTCCCTTAATCAAATAAAATCCTGGTTTTCCACTTAAAGCCATTTCTGATGCTTCGCAGCTTATTTGTTTTTGGATATGATTTAACTTCGGCTAAAATTATAATGTAAGGTAATGTAGTCAGACAATCTATTGAGCTCGAAATTCATTATTAGCAGTGGCGGCTTCTTAGAGAAACCATCAAAAAACAATTTTTTTTTATTGGTGAACCATTTTACCCATTTAAAGCACGCCTCAGCGTGTTTGAATCGGACTTTAAAAAACGCGCGTGTTTTAAAGTTACCGTGAAACGAAGTCATCATGTCTAAATGACCATTTTTTCATTATTGATCTCACAGGAGTAGTTTGTAACGTCAAAACTTTTATTCTAACAATATTTAACAATGTCAAATTTAAAAATTAAAATTGAAAGTGCCATTCGTATTGTTTGAAATATTAATATTTAGATTTTTCAAATCTTAGGAAATGAAATTTGAATGATTAATATTGACATTCACAGAACTCAATAAGGTTAAATTTTCAGTAGTAAAACCCCTAGGATCTTGATAATACCGAGATACTTTTGTCATAGAGAATGCTGAAAGCGTGTTGCTTGATATCAGCCCAAGGCCACAGGCCGAGGGCTATTATCTTTGAGCAACACGCTTGAAGGATTCTCTACGACAAAATTTTGAGTATTTATCAAGACCCGAGGAGTATTCGATAAGATAATTTTTTAGTTTGTAGATATCAAAAAATTGTTTGTCAATCTGATGCTTAATACTTTTCAATACAAACTTTATTAGTTTTAATGAAAAATTATTCATTTTTATTTAAAACTACAGTTGTGAAAAGTACAATAACTGGTGAATTAATTGAATCGTTAGATGCAATACCAAATCTTCCCGACATTTTTAATCCAGTTGTCAGTTTGACGTTTAATTAATTTTTAATAAAACATAAACACCAAACTGAAAACACCACATGTAGGGTATTATCGCTGTAGTACAGCGGTGATTGGATGAAATTTGACACATGATTTGAAATTAAGTAATTTGATTGGTTACTATATCCAGTAAAAAATTATCATCAAAATACAAATCAGTTTATGTTTTTCTCATTTCCATGACAACGCAAGGTATATATCATATGCATCACGAATTCAACCATTTGACATTTAGTTCATATTTCCATCTATGATTTCCATTTCTTGTTATTGTAGTAGTTATAGACCAGTATTTATAATTTTCTCCACGATCACCCAATAATAAGTCAATATTTTACCTCCTAACTAAAGGTATATGGTAACCATATATCAACTGTCGTGAATTATGGTTCATAATACACTGTAGTGTATTATGGTTCATAATTCCCGACTAGAGATGGGGGTACAATATGAAATAAACTATTAAATCTGTGTATTTTGTTCAGGAAATTTGTTTCTGACATATATCGTATTTATAAAATATTGTAATTTTTAGTATTGATACTTTTCATAACGATATTTTCTAATATTAAGTATTTCAAAACAATATATTTATAACGGTACGTTATATTGATACTTTCTACAGTATCGCCCATCTCTATATATGTCAAATTATTTGAAGTAGCTGCCACAACATTTTGAGGTTAGTAATATGCCAAATCGCTACTGACTTTTATTTATTAATAAATACATTAAGTGTCGTGGACAAAGTATAGTATTCTACTCGCAATTTATGGCCATAATTCACTTGGGTGACTTGCGCCCCTCGCCTGCGGCTCGTGACGTAAACGTCACCCATCGTGAATTATGGCTATCATAAATTGCTCGTTTAATAATATAGGTACTATTAAACTGCACCAAAAAAAAATAGCGTAAACTATTCGTGGATATATTCCTTTATTTCGAGCACTCCGGCTTCGCCGTCGTGCTCGGTAAATCGCGCGTGTTTTAAAGACCTTAAACTTATACTTTAATATACTGTTTTTGATGTTATAATAGGCATGACGACAGTATCAAAAAATCGTCGATATAATGGTTTTAGGGGAAAGTTCATATCAAAAAAATTCAAAACACTGCTTTGGTTTTATTTAAAAAATTCAGATTATCAACATTTTCAATAAAATAAAACATAAAAATACTGCAATCGGCCATTTTGACTGAAACACCAATCACAGTGCATGACGTCACGCTTAGGTAAACTCTGCTGTCAGTCAATAGTCAATACACTCATTTTCAGTGTTTTGTTGTGAATACTACTGATTACGCATTTGGATTGATCTTTTATTATTTTACGTGTGATTTATCGTCTCCACTCTACTATAGCAATGAAACCAAGCTTTGTTAAGGCAAATAGCTCAAATTTGCCCAGAATTGATATAATGATGATGGGCGATTTCCTCGCAACAAATCAAGAATTTTGCTCGTCTGAGTTTAGAAACGTGAAAACTTCCTTGTAAGTGAATTTTGTATTTATCTTCACCCTAGATACAACCAACTTAGATATAATCAAACTAGTTTTAAGCTCATTCGAGTTTATTTAACTTTCATAGGTTGGCATATAAATTTATGGGGCATACATCCTGGTTTCATACGTACTTGTGATGC
The DNA here is from genome assembly GCA_910591695.1 of Galerucella pusilla. NCBI lineage: Eukaryota > Metazoa > Arthropoda > Insecta > Coleoptera > Chrysomelidae > Galerucella > Galerucella pusilla. Next base: position 45,225 of record CAJUYI010001645.1, read on the forward strand.
TGACCCCATCACATGATGCTGCATATAATTTTCCATATCATCTGGCAACTGCAAAAAGAGAAGTGAGTAAACCATTGAAATTGATAATAAGAATTATAGACAAGACCAAAACAAACATAACCTCAATAAATTAGATATTTTATAGCCTCAATATTTCAACTATTTCACTTCAAACAAACGTTTTAAGTTTGACAAATATAAATATAATAGGATAACATACTCACAAGTGGTCTTCACAGAAATAAAGTGGCCAATTCGTGACTACGTCGTTCGGGTTTCGCCTTGCGAGCTTCAACCTTTTATCTCTTATCTATCATTTTCTTGTTTGGAACATGTACAAACACTTTGTTGGATGTTCCTATTGATGTGTTTTTACACTGCGGTACTGCACACCACTTATAAACTTTGGAATTCATTTTTATGACACGAATTTATTTAATATTTTGTTTACTTTCTTCGCTACGCATAGACACAATGACATGTTTACCTAGGCGTGACGTCAGAGCCGACGCCATGACACCTGCGAGCTGTTTTCGCGCACTATTTAAAGAATATCAGTAAAATGGCTTCAAACTTCGTTAAACTCAAGTTTATTACCGAAATAAAGGTTTTTTCGTAAATAGTGAATGTGTACCCACATGACGGAAGAGTATTTCAAAATCTATCGTCACGCCTATTGTCAAATTCAATTTGGAGGTTTAAAATAGATGTTTTGGTTTATAGGTTAGATTATATTTTCTTGTGCAATTAAGGGTGTGTTGTAACTTGGCAGGTTAAACCACTGTTATAGTTAACCATTGATTAAATTCAAAAGGTTGTTGTAACATAACATTTTGGACGGTCACCAACTGGTTAACTATATAGAAGCTTACCATCCGATTTTCGAGGCTTAACCTATGGTCAAAACACGGAACAATTAAATTTTACTTATTTTATGATTTCTTTTAATACGTTTGTGACAACTCTACAATTGGTATTTGTTTGATTTACTATTTAAAATTAATATCATTCTACAGTAGAACTAAAACAAGTAGAAAATAAGAAGAACCAAATAGTTTCAGACGATGTTGGAATAATACAGTGCTGGTAACAATACTTTCAAGAACTTTTAAACCAACAAACCCAGGAAGTATGATCAGAGACGATAGAAACAGGAATAATAATAGATAATGAACGAAATGAAAGCATAACAGCGGCGGAACTCGAGCAGGCAATTAAAAAGACAAAAAGGTTAAAATATGGAGGACATGATAAAATCACGCTAGAAATGATCATTTACCTAGGAAAACAAGGAAGACAGTTACTATTGAAAATGCTTAATAGAACTTGGAAAACCGCTCAGGTGCCTAACGACTGGAACATAGGAATAATAATGCCTATACATAAAAAAGGTGACACTACAGAATGTACTAATTATCGAGATATTACATTATTGAGCGTAGTTTCCAAGTTATATGAAAGCATAATGGAAAATAGATTGAGATCCTTAATAGAGCTGGATGGTTCACAAAGCGGATTTAGGAAAGGACACAGTACCCAAGACCACATTTTCACGATAAAACAAATGATAGAAAAAACACAAACAAGAGAAATTTATATGGCTCTCTTGGACCTTGAAAAAGCTTTCGATAGTGTACCACAAAAAACAGTATGGAGTAGCCTAAAACAAAGATCGGTTCCAAAGAGTCTACAACCAAAATTTCAGCTACGTCAGGAGACATAACCTTGAATCCGATATATTCAGAGTCAAAGACGGATTTAGACAAGGTGGAATACTGAATCCTCTATTGTTTATTATTGTGATAGATGACATCATTAGGGCAACAAAAACGTACAATAAACAGATACATATAGGATACAACAGGTTAAAACTAATAACATTGTCTGAATGTGCGTTTGCAAATGACCTAATGATTTGTGCACCCAGCGAAAAGGATTTGCAAAGAATCTAAAAAATATGGGGATAAGAACTAAAGAGGAAAAACTTGAAAGTAAACACACAGAAAACAAAAGTGATGACCACTGGATCAGAGGATAAAGAAACTCATTTAAGGATACAAGAAGAAGAAATCGAGCAGGTAGACGTATTTAAATACCTTGGTATAAAGATAAATAAAAACGGAAATGAAGATATTGAAATAAATGAAAGGATCACCAATGCATCAAAACTGTATCATTCATTATCAAGATCATTTATAGGAAAAAAGGAAATCAGTGCAAAAACCAAAATCACAGTATATATAAAACAGTTTATCGGCCAATCCTTACTTATGGAAGTGAAAGCTGGATACTGTCACAGATGTCAAAAAGTCGAATACAAGCAATGGAAATGAAATATTTGCGGAGAGTGAAGGGTATAATACGAAGAGATCGGATAAGAAACGAGGATGTGAGAAAGGAACTGGAAGTAGAACCAATACTCGAATTATTAGATGAACACTTAACAAGAAATAAGAAGAAATGGACCAATTTCATCTACGAACAAAATATTCAGATATAGTACCTCCACTCTTTCACCTTCGGGGTATTGTTACGATTGTTTTTCAATATTGTCATTTTAACCCTGTAAATTAATTTTTTGTTGTTATGTGATCAAGTTGTAAAATAATTAGATACAGTTGTCAATAGTTGTCAAAGAATGAAAGATTCAAAAAATAAGTAATTTTGTAGATTTATTATAGATTTCAATATTCGGTACTTCTAGCCGGATAACACATATATTTACAGGTAATATCTACAACATTTCGTCCTTCAAGCCGGATAACACATATATTTACAGGTAATATCTACAACATTTGGTCCTTCGGTGCGTCACGAACAGT